>CAJHNH020002496.1:80000-105933 GCA_905116865.2 Candidula unifasciata | reverse complement strand
CTTTTGGTTTGGGGAAAAACCCCCTTGGTTTTAGGGGGCCCCTTCGGTTTTGGGGGAAAACACCACTGGTTTTAAAAACCCGCCGGGGTCTAGCGCCCAAAAACCGATTCCCTGCGAACCCAAAGGGTTGGGGGGTTCAGACCCTGAGGGAGCCAGGCTTCTTTCAGATTGGGGGGAAAAAGCCCTCGTTCCTAGGACTACCTAGGATACCCGGGACTCCCCCAGAAACTCCCCGGGAATTCCCCAGGGCTACCTAGGACTACCCAGGACTACCTAGGGCTACCCAGGATTACCCAGGACAAACCTAGGACTACCCAGGACTACCCAGGAACAACCCAGGACTTATCCCAGGACTACAAAGGACTACATAGACTACTAGGACTACACAGGACTACCTAGGGACTTACCAGGACTACCCAGGACTACCTAGGACTACCCAGGACTACCTAGGACTACCTAGGACTACCCAGGACTACCCAGGACTACCTAGGACTACCCAGGACTACCCAGGACTACCCAGGACTACCCAGTCTTAAATAGGTTCCTGGTTAAATCCTGGGAAGTAAAGGCGATCTGCGTGGTGTTGACCACATCACTAACCAAGGGCCGTTTGGGCTACAAGTACAGGTCTAGCTCAACACTGAGTTGATTGAAAGCGTGGAAAATGGTCTTTTCCTTTTTACTATAGGTTTTGAAAGTTAGAGCCCCAAACACCTATATGGCTGCCACCGACACCCTCTAAATTACATTCACACACAGACACACAGACACACACAGATACACACACAGACACACACACAGACAGACAGACACACAGATACACACACAGATACACACACAGACATACAGACACACACACAGATACACACACAGACACACACACAGAGACACACATACAGACACATACACACACACAGACACACACACAGACACACACACACGCAGACACACAAACACACATACACACACACAAACAGACACACACACAGACACACACAGACACACAAACACAGATACACACAGACACACACACACACACACACACACACACACACACACATTAAAAAAAAATTTTTCTAGATTTTTAGCGATATTCAACCGAGAAGCGAACAATTTTGTGGGCACTGCCCAAACATCATTTTAGAGAAAACTGGTGAGAACACTGGACAAAAAAGACCCCAAAAAAAAATAATCAATAATGTATGTCTTGAAACAAAACTAAAATTACTAAGGGAACAGCAGACCCGCGCCAGGAGAAGGCAGTCAACGTTGTTTGTAGACTATTGGCGAATGGAAAACTGTTTTCCGTCGCAGCAATGGGGAAGTTAAAGGGAAAAGAGAGGCAAGGGAGACCAACCGATGAGATCTAAACAAAGTCATCGAAGAATAATCTATATTAAGTACATGATTACTGACCAAGCAGGTATATCTCACTTACCCCCAGGACGATGTTGTTAGAAATCGTAAGCAGTTACTACGCACTCATGGAATACACCAGACGCCATTAACAAAGGTACCAGCTTTTGGGTATTCTTTGGACTGTTAACCCCTGCTGTGTCGAGAAGGTTACATTCCCTGCTAACGAGCAGACCCTGCCAGGTAGATAACGAATGCAAGTGGCCCCCAGGGAGGGGGGGGGGGCTAAGAGCTAACGACCAAAGAGTCAGTGTTAGATTCCTGCTGCATTCTTCTCAAGGGTGATGTGTCTGACAGCCAGGATGGATGTTAGACGGCAAAGGCCAGGCTGATTCCTGCAGTATCCGACACCTGTTTGGAACTCTTCAACCCTAGAAGTCCTGAAAAAAAATTATCATCGTTTACCATGCAGGGAAAACTATCATCATGTCAGCAGAGTCCTTTGCAGAAACGTCGCTCTCCATCACGGTTCTTCAGGGAAAGAAAACTATGTCTCTCGTTAGCTCTCACACTTCGGCGCTTACTTCTCATATTCAAAAAGTCACTTATATAGAATATGCCCATGCTTAGTGTTGGGCGGCCTGCCCTCCTTCCTCGCCAACACACCTCCTATACATTTTTTTTTTTTTGACATCGCGCCATGCGCTTTGAAGGTTTGAGGTTATGAACAACGGATCAAAAAAAACAAAAAAAAACAAAAAAAAAAATCATTTTGGGGGGGGAAACACCCCACGGGTAGTAACCATAAGTGCTCCGGTCTTCTTTTAACTCAAGTCTGAAGTCGAAGAAGCTTAGCACAAGTGCACATGCTCTGTAGCAACCGACGAGGGAATCCTAAAATACTTTGGGTAGATTTTTAACTCCAAATTTTGCCCGGGCAGCGCCGTTAGGCTACTTTTTTAAATTTCCAGCTGCCAAGGGATTTTTTACGTGCCCAGCAATACACACGGGCGTCCGATCTCACTACCCAGAGACCAGAGGGAATTACTAGAAGTCAACGTGAAAAAATCCAGCCCTTACCGGGGATTGCTCTCGGACATTTAGCACTCGAGGTGGCCACTATGCCTCGAGACCACGCAGGCTCCCCAATCCACCATGCGCTTGAAATGACCAAAATATTTCAGCTTCCGAGTAAGAAGGATGTTTACTAGCCAATCTTCCACGACGCTCAGATCTTTTAAAATTCTAGCTTTTCCTTTTTTCTGTGTCCGTGGTATTCTGAGAATCTGTGCATGAGTCCATAAAATAATTGTGCAAATGGATCATGTAGCCCCTTTTATTAGAGTTTTTGAATCGAAATGTTATAGAAACATTCTTAGAATACCACAGACCAGGAAGAGGAAAAACATCGACATTCTTAACGAGTTGAACATCAAGGAGAACTGGCTCATAAACAGCATCCTGTACCGAAAGTTCAAGTATTTTGGCCACATCAAGTGTCATGGTTGCTTGGAAAAGACAGTGATGGAAGGTGCAGTTTGTGGAAGGCGAGGCAGGGGTCGACCACCGCAAAGATAGATACAACAAATTGAAAAAGCATTGGCATTGAAAGCACATGAGGCTGGAGGCTAGCTGGATAAAAAACTATTTTTTTTTCAGAGAAAAAACGGTTTTCAGACGGCCCCCTGCCGTGAAGAGAGCGACGTTCGGTAACGGACTTGCTGACTGATGATGATGATCTCTCCTTAAGCACGTGTAAAAGTCAAAATACAAGTATTTCGCTATAATATTCATTTTACTTCCAATTGTTCTTGGTGTTGCCATCCGGACATATTTATCTTCTTCTGCTGCTTCTACTTCTTCTTTGCGTTTACCGGTTGTGCACTCCATCAAAAAGTGATGACTGTTCGTTCACTTCTGGACTTCGCTTTTGCTGCAGAGCTTGAGTTTTGTACCAGGTTTATCAACTTCACTACAGCTACAATTGTGAGGACTTCTTCTCCTATCTCAATCGCCACCGTTTGGGACCACTTACCGGCTAACCTACTCGTCGACTTCATTATGTATCCATCCATACTGTGGGACCGGTTACAACATAACCTTACCGTTGATTTCGTTAGTCATTCATCCATACCTTGGGACCACTTACAAGCTAACGTACCCGTCCATTTCATTAATCATCCATCCATACCACGGGACCAGTTATAGGATAACTTACCCGTCCATTACATTAGTCATTCATCATACTGTAGGAGTAATTACAGCTAACCAACCGACCATTCCTGAGGACGTTTCCGTCATGCCAGAAATGTTACTTCTAAAATGTCAAATTAATTACTCCTAAAATCTATGACATCTGCCTTCTTTTTCTTTCGTTTGCTTGAGATAGATTTTTTATACCTGCAGTGTTGTCTCTAGTATGAACTTCGCTGTCTTTTGTAATTCACTCAGCGACCTGTAAACTTTGGCTTGCATCGATGTTTTTCTTGGCCAAACGTTTTGTCTTGATATGTTGCAATTGGGACAGTCTTGGAGAACGTGATCTGTTGTCTCAGGTACCAAACCACAAGTGCACATAGCTAATTCATCGATTTTAAATTGTGTGCACATGTGGCTGGAAGTCGATCGTGTCCTGTTTTGAGGTGTGGAAAAATAACTTGCTCTTGTCTGATTGATTTTCTGTCTGCCATAATTTGATATTTAACGCAACTGCCATCAAGGTGTGGAGGCAGACGTCCAGGCTTGTCTCGTACACAGATGGGTCTGTCGCTGGACGCAGGAGAAGCTCGTGGGCCTTTACGGCTGAAGTTGAAAGGGCTGATGTGAAGGTAAAGTCTGCGCTTTTGTCTTGACTACAGATAGTCTGTCTTTGAAGGTAATGGCAGTATCAACGGTAACGACTTGACCGGAGAGACAAAGACCTTCACTCGGACATGCTTTCTCAGTGACTCAATGAGTACGCTCAGTGAGATAGAGATGGACTGGACCTAAGAGGGTTGCTGGAGCTACTAAGGCGCTAGCAGCTGACACATATTTTGTGTGTGTGTGTGTGTGTGTGTGTGTGTGTGTCATAGTGTCATAGGCATTCAGATGAAAAATATAAAAGGAAATGAACCAGCCTCTAAGCTTGCGGGTAAGGTTAATATGGAGTATGAACGAGTAATTGAACCGTCTGAAAGACTGAATTCTCTTCATTGAGAAATTTGCCAGAGTCAGCTGATGATTATGCATGTGCAGCTACTATCAGACAATCAAATGGAAGGAGTTTAGGCAGGAGCCATAGGATTGAGCCCTCGGCAGGAGTCCTAGACAGGAGCCCTCAGCAGAAGCTCTAGGCAGGAGCTCTAGGCAGGAGCCCTCAGCAGAAGCTCTAGGCAGGAGCTCTAGGCAGGAGCCCTCAGCAGAAGCTCTAGGCAGGAGCTCTAGGCAGGAGCCCTCAGCAGAAGCTCTAGGCAGGAGCTCTAGGCAGGAGCCCTCAGCAGAAGCTCTAGGCAGGAGCTCTAGGCAGAAGCTCTAGGCAGAAACCCTCAGCAGAAGCCCTAGACAGAAGCTCTAGGCAGGAGCCCTCAGCAGAAGCCCTAGACAGAAGCTCTAGGCAGGAGCCCTCAGCAGAAGCTCTAGACAGAAGCTCTAGGCAGGAGCCCTCAGCAGAAGCTCTAGACAGAAGCTCTAGGCAGGAGCCCTCAGCAGAAGCTCTAGACAGAAGCTCTAGGCAGGAGCCCTCAGCAGAAGCTCTAGACAGAAGCTCTAGGCAGGAGCCCTCAGCAGAAGCTCTAGACAGAAGCTCTAGGCAGAAGCTCTAGGCAGGAGCCCTCAGCAGAAGCTCTAGACAGAAGCTCTAGGCAGGAGCCCTCAGCAGAAGCTCTAGACAGAAGCTCTAGGCAGGAGCCCTCAGCAGAAGCTCTAGACAGAAGCTCTAGACAGGAGCCCTCAGCAGAAGCTCTAGACAGAAGCTCTAGGCAGGAGCCCTCAGCAGAAGCCCTAGACAGAAGCTCTAGGCAGGAGCCCTCAGCAGAAGCCCTAGACAGAAGCTCTAGGCAGGAGCCCTCAGCAGAAGCCCTAGACAGAAGCTCTAGGCAGGAGCCCTCAGCAGAAGCCCTAGACAGAAGCTCTAGGCAGAAGCCCTCAGCAGAAGCCCTAGACAGAAGCTCTAGGCAGGAGCCCTCAGCAGAAGCTCTAGGCAGGAGCTCTAGGCAGGAGCCCTCAGCAGAAGCTCTAGGCAGGAGCTCTAGGCAGGAGCCCTCAGCAGAAGCTCTAGGCAGGAGCTCTAGGCAGAAGCTCTAGGCAGAAGCCCTCAGCAGAAGCCCTAGACAGAAGCTCTAGGCAGGAGCCCTCAGCAGAAGCTCTAGGCAGAAGCTCTAGGCAGAAGCTCTAGGCAGAAGCTCTAGGCAGGAGCTCTAGGCAGAAGCTCTAGGCAGAAGCTCTAGGCAGAAGCCCTCAGCAGAAGCTCTAGGCAGAAGCTCTAGGCAGGAGCCCTCAGCAGAAGCTCTAGGCAGAAGCTCTAGGCAGAAGCTCTAGGCAGAAGCTCTAGGCAGAAGCTCTAGGCAGAAGCTCTAGGCAGGAGCTCTAGGCAGAAGCCCTCAGCAGAAGCTCTAGGCAGGAGCTCTAGGCAGAAGCTCTAGGCAGAAGCTCTAGGCAGAAGCTCTAGGCAGAAGCTCTAGGCAGAAGCTCTAGGCAGGAGCCCTCAGCAGAAGCTCTAGCCAGAAGCTCTAGGCAGAAGCTCTAGGCAGAAGCTCTAGGCAGAAGCTCTAGGCAGAAGCTCTAGGCAGAAGCTCTAGGCAGAAGCTCTAGGCAGAAGCTCTAGGCAGAAGCTCTAGGCAGGAGCTCTAGGCAGAAGCTCTAGGCAGAAGCTCTAGGCAGAAGCTCTAGGCAGAAGCTCTAGGCAGGAGCCCTCAGCAGAAGCTCTAGGCAGAAGCTCTAGGCAGGAGCCCTAGGCAGAAGCTCTAGGCAGAAGCTCTAGGCAGGAGCTCTAGGCAGGAGCTCTAGGCAGAAGCTCTAGGCAGAAGCTCTAGGCAGAAGCTCTAGGCAGGAGCCCTCAGCAGAAGCTCTAGGCAGAAGCTCTAGGCAGGAGCCCTAGGCAGAAGCTCTAGGCAGAAGCTCTAGGCAGGAGCTCTAGGCAGAAGCTCTAGGCAGAAGCTCTAGGCAGGAGCTCTAGGCAGAAGCTCTAGGCAGAAGCTCTAGGCAGAAGCTCTAGGCAGAAGCTCTAGGCAGAAGCTCTAGGCAGGAGCCCTCAGCAGAAGCTCTAGGCAGGAGCTCTAGGCAGGAGCTCTAGGCAGGAGCTCTAGACAGGAGCCCTAAACAGGAGCCTTAGACAGGAGCCCTAGACAGGAGCCCCAGACAGGAGCTCAAGGCAGAAGCCCTAGACAGGAGCCCTAGGCAGGAACCCTAGGCAGAAAACTGAATAAACAAACACAGAATCGACGAATCAGCTGCTACACGCTGCGGGATTTACATATGAAGTGATGCGGACACTAAGCGACTATTTGGTTTCAGTGGCAATGAACATGTGGTTATATCGTCTCACTGATAGCAGGTTGTAGTCCAGTGTCGTGGTTTTGTCGTCTCTTTGATACCAGGTTGTAGTCCAGTGTCGTGGTTTTGTCGTCTCACTGATACCAAATTGTAGCCCAGTTTCGTGGTTGTGTCGTCTCACTGGCCCTCGCAATATCTATCTCATCATACATCAACTCACCACCAAGTGGTGCAGAGCCATCCGTTCTATCTGCCTGCTCATTTCCCAACGCACCGGCATTCCCTGGAGAAAATATTCATAGGATTCTAACTACCTGGGACCTCTGAAGCAATGCTTGCCACTCTGCATGGAACATGCTGGTGATCACCTTTCTCACCATGCTCGGTGAGTCAGTTACAATGACGGCATGTGTTACCAACTGCCGGGTGTTGGTCTACGCGTTTGTCAAGTCTCCTTGGAAACTCTCCTCATCTGTAACACTCAGTTACCCTAATACCCTTACCAGTCTTGTCTAAACACAACTGGTCTGACTAGTCATCGTCCTCTCTGATGTTGACTCATGACAGGTTTTATTCCTTCCTCTCTAATGCTTGTATTTGTAACATTGTTCCTTCTTGTTTTGTTACTGACCTTACATAATCATTTCACTTTACATGCATTTTTGTTCTGTACTACTGTCCTATTGCTTGTCAATGTTTGGTACTGATATCACAAAGTAGGAATGAAGATGCCATTAATTATTTCCTGTTTTGCTGGAAGGGAGACATTTTTGTAGATGGCAGCTTCTTGCTTATCGCTTAGGTTTTTTCGTTTGGATCTATGCAATGTATCTTGATTAGATGTTCTATAACATTTGTAAATAATAATAACAAAATAAAAGAAAACATAAAGAGGGGAACAAGAAAAATGGGTGGTTGGGTGGAGAATAAATGACACACCAATGACATACCAATGACATATCAATGACATACCAATGACATACCAATGACATACCAATGACATAGCAATGACATACCAATGGCATACCAATGCCATACCAATGACATACCAATGGCATACCAATGACATACCAATGACATACCAATGACACACCAATGACACACCAGTGACATACCAATGACACAGCAATGACATACCAATGACATACCAATAACATACCAATGACATACCAATGACACACCAATGACATACCAATGACATACCAATGACACACAAATGACATACCAATGACATACCAATAACATGCCAATGACATACCAATGACATACCAATGACATACCAATGATACAGCAATGACATACCAATGACATACCAATGATACAGCAATGACATACCAATGACATACCAATGACATACCAATGACATACCAATGACATACCAATGACATACCAATGAAGATGAGTGCCCCATACACAGTAAGGGGTATGCTGATGATCGTCTGAATGGACACCATTTTTCGAAAGACCACGTGATGTGCCATTGCCATTGTGATTGGCTCCATTAGTTTGATTGCTAATGTCGAAGCGGCCTTAGGAACACAAAAAAATCATGTAGATTGTTAAGGGCAAATCAGACAGAACTTTGTAAATACTAAAGAAAGAAAACAAATAGAATGGGGAAAAAAAATGAAAGAAAAAAATACAACTCAGAAGACAAACATAGAATATAGACAACAAGAAATGCATGAAGAACAAAGGAAATATAGTAACATAACAGGCAATCTGGCATTGAATAAAAATATCCCAGGAGAAAACAGTTTACACACAAAGTTAAAACGTCTTGGCCACATGGGTTGAACGTTTTAAAAGATAGTTAATCATACATGTTGAAAGAGAAAAAACAAGTATGAATAAAAAACGATCTGAAAGACATAGAAATAAAATATAACAGATGTACAGACCTGACGGGCAGACAGAACTGAAACAAAAATGCTAAATACATGACAGGTAGAGATAAAACAGGAAGGAATAGAAGTAACGAGGGACAGACAAATGAGAAAGATCAACATAAGTAACGACAAGGTTGAATTAACTAGGTTGCGATTTTTGCTGACCAAGCACCGTAATCGCCCCCACACTCTCCCCTTCCCCTACCGAAAGCAGACTAGATGGGGTCAGTATAATTAATGAACAGACACAGAGACGTCTTCGTCAATCCTTCAGAGCATTTATAGCAGGTAGCCGGAAGCCTTTATAACAACTTGGTGCAGTACATATCCCCTAGTGTACAAAGAGAAGTGACTACCACAAGGTTTATTGGTTTATTCAACGGATTAACATCACGGAACTGGTGTAACCCACTGGTGCTCCGTTCTACTTCTAACTCAAGCCTGAGTTTGAAGCAGCTCAGCGCAGTGAACGAACTCCGTCGCACCGCCGAGGATCCGGAAATACTTTGGGTATATTTTAAATCCAATTAAGCCTTAGTAGCGCCGTTAGGCTACTCTTTTCGATTTCCAACTTCCAAGAAATTTTTACGAGCATAACACTACACACGGGCGTCCGATATCACTACCCAGAGACGAGGGGAAAATTACTGAAAGTCCACGTGAAACGAATCCCAGCCTTCATTAGGGCCTGAACCTAGGACTTCAGCAATCGGGGCGGACGCCATGCTTCGAACCAATCAGCCCCCTCAGCATCTGAAGGATATCAAGATAAGGAAAAATGTGCAGCACATATTTCGGTTCTGTTAGCACATGGATGATCTTTCAGTGTGCTGTTCACTCTCGTTGTTGTGGCTTAGCAAGCTTGTTGTTTTAATAGGACTACCTTTTCCACGTCTACAGGCGTGTCGGGCATATAGGGCTAGACCTATATTTTATAGACCGGTCGGCAATCGGTGTGTGATATGGTCAATACCGCGCCTGTCGCCGTTTCTTCCCAGAACTTTACCCAGAACCCTTTAAGGCTAGGTCGACCTAAGAGCTAAGGTCACTTTTGGAAAAGAAAAAAAGTTGGGCTCTGTCAGGACCTGATCCGACAACCTTCGCATCCGCAGGGAAGCTTCTAGCCGCTACATCACGGTAACTCTCTGTTTTAGTAGGAAATAGTAAATCTGAGTAGGAACGATCGACTGTACTTGCCTGTGTCCTACTGGTGCGTGAATTAACAACATGGAGTCCCCAACACTGTGTACATAGAGGAGACGATAACAGACAACATGAATGAGGATGAAAACAAAACGCCAACTTACCTCAATAAAGACCATGCTGTAATTGGTGGCCAGAGTAGCTAGGGCGTGTGAGGTTGTGAGGAGTGTCATCGCTCTCGACTGAAAGATGTTCGTGTCCATCCGTGTCAGCAGCAGACACGAGCAGCACTGTCAATGGATATAGAAAAAGACATTGTCTTTGATCTTCTTTTCTTTTTAGATGTTGTTCAGCCCTTCTTTTACAACGTTCGTCCTTCGCTTTGTCTATTTATCTGTATGGCTTAGTATCTTCTTTCTTCACTTTCACAGTGGTTACAGATTTCTTGTAGAATCCGAGTGCAACGCAGACTTGCTTGTGGACGCATATGTTTTATGTTCACATTCGCATCGAGGCTGATATTATTTTTTCCTTCAAAAATGACAATCCCATTCAGCTTGACAAGGTCTAAATGGGTAACAGGTAAAGTCCTGGGAAGTAAAGACCGCCGGTGAGATGTTGACCATAAGACTCACAGAGTGCCACTTGGTTTATAATACATAGGCCGTGAACTATATACTCAGGGAGCCAAGGCGGTGTAGTGGCTTGACCATTGGTCTTCAGTCTGGGGTTCGCAAGGAAGTCTTGAAGCGGGCGCAAGTCTTTTTTTTTTAAAGTGAGTACATTTCTACTTGTAATAATCCATTATACTAACATTTTTTCTTAGTTTAATTATAAATAAAATACTTTTAAAACTATTCATAAAACAAAACAACAAGGACATTCTTTATTTCATGAGTAGTTTGTTCATCTGCCGTTAATGATTTGATTTGATTTGTGATTTGATTCAAGAACCGACATCACAGTACTTGGGGCATTCCCATTAGCGCCTCGTCTCCATCTTCAGCAGCCAGCGAAGAGTTCCGATACTAATGGTGAAAGAAGCATTCTGATTAAACGTCCGTCTTGCCTTTCCTGTGAGCCTCGAGCATCTTCCATAACCTCTCGTCCCTCCCCACTGCATCAAGCTCACCAGACTGTGGTAATCCATCTGCTCCTCCGAACTGTACACGCTCTTCCACAAGGCACTAACCACGTCTGCCTTATCATGTATCAATATTCCACTAAGTTGTGCAGAGCCAGACAGTCTATCCGCCAGTTCATTCCCCGATACAAAAAAAAAAAAAAAACGATTGTAGACAGTGCAACAGAACAGATCATGTAGACAGTGCGACAGAACAGATCAAGTAGACAGTACAATAGAACAGACCGAGTAGACAGTACAACAGAACAGGCCAAATAGACAGTGCAACAAAACAGACCAAGTAGACAGTGCAACAAAACAGATCAAGTAGACAGTGCGACAGAACAGACCAAGCAGACAGTGCAACAGAACAGATCGAGCAGACAGTGCAACAGAACAGACCAAGTAGACAGTGCAACATAACAGATCAAGTAGACAGAGCGATATAACAGACCAAGTAGACAGTGCCACACAACAGATCAAGTAGACAGTGCAACAGAACAGACCAAGTAGACAGTGCAACAGAACAGATCAAGTACGCAGTACAATAGAACAGACAAAGTAACAGAACAGACAGTAGACAACAGAAACAGACCCAAGATCAAGTAGACAGTGCAACAATAGAGACCAAGTAGACAGTGCAACAGAACAGATCAAGTAGACAGTGCAACAGAACAGATCAAGTAGACAGTGCAACAGAACAGATCAAGTAGACAGTGCAACAGAACAGATCAAGTAGACAGTGCAACAGAACAGACCAAGTAGACAGTGCAACAGAACAGACCAAGTAGACAGTGCAACAGAACAGACCAAGTAGACAGTGCAACAGAACAGACCAAGTAGACAGTGCAACAGAACAGACCAAGTAGACAGTGCAACATAACAGACCAAGTAGACGGTGCAACATAACAGACCAAGTAGACAGTGCAACAGAACAAGTACAGTGCAACAAGTAGACGGTGCAACAGAACAGATCAGACAAGTAGACAGTGCAACAGAACAGACCAAGTAGACAGTGCAACAGAACAGACCAAGTAGACAGTGCAACAGAACAGATCAAGTAGACAGTGCAACAGAACAGACCAAGTAGACAGTGCAACAGAACAGACCAAGTAGACAGTGCAACAGAACAGATCAAGTAGACAGTGCAACAGAACAGACCATACATTGATAGGCTGATTCAAGATGGGGAGGGCAACAGAACAGAGGGTGTGAACAGAACAGATCAAGTAGGGTGTGCACAAAATATTTAACACTACCAGGAAACACAGTGCAACAGAACAGTTCATAATCAGAACAGTGCAACACTTACGGTTCGCAAGTAGACAGTGCGACTCTTTGTTGCAACAGAACTACTTAGTAACAGAGACGTAGAGAACAGCATGTAGACAGTGCAACAGAATCCAAGTAGTGCAACAGAACAGTTATTGCTAGAATCAACAAATTCATCAAGTAGACTTCCAACAGAACAGATAAGTAGTATGCAACATAATCAGAGCCAAGTAACAGCAGCAACACTTCTGAATTAATGAAGAAACTGCTTTTTCACCTGAATGTATTAATTCACAACAATGGCTATACGTAACTTTAGGACAACGCCTTCCCCCCTCACCTACCCCGAACATTCTCAGCATAGAGAAGGGCACTGTTCAGGTGGTCAGTGAAGCAGGGTGTATATGATGCTATACTCGTGTTTGTGTGGATTCATCGACTTTTGATGGATCATTGTGGTCAACATCAATATCGCATTTATTTCTGAGGAATTTCCTGATCCGTTTGAAGCTGGCTCCGCCTCAGAACCAAGATAAATTTGTTTTTCAAATATCACTCTAGTGTTGATTCGAACCCAAAAAAAGCGTCGGGGCGACACACCTGCGAAGTAGCATTATCAACATCCATAGACGCCAGATCAGTCAGTTTTCTCATTGCACAGAACAAGTAGTGACACATGAGGCTTCAGAGAGGGGGGGGGGGCTTTCCTGTCCTATGCAAGTCTTCATATAACAATTTTCCATGTCAAAGATGCCGCACCCAGGTCACTTTCCATCGTTCGTCTCCATGTTGTTTTTGGGTGCCCCTGTTTTCTCTTAATTACTTGTGCTGTTTTGGCCGTTTCAAACATGGTTCTTACATTACAGAAGCCACACTGAGGTCAGACAAAACATATAACATGTTCAACGCACCTTACCTCCACCCCAACATTTTGTTAAGGAGCTTCAGTTGTGATTCCCCCCCCCCCCCACCCCCCCAATATTTCCCCCTTTTTGTGGGGACCTAACTATGTATAGAACATATATTTTTTTTTTATAAAGATGCGTATCAAATTATCTCAAATAATACATATTAAAAAAAGTAAAGTAAAAGACCCTTTTCCACGCCTTTAGGCATATAGGGCATATAGTGCTAGACCTATGTTTTTATGGACCATCGGCACAAGATGGGTGAATACATATTACAGTTTACAAATGTATATTCATTTCTTTGACATAAATTATTTACTTCCATGATGAAAGAAAAACTGGGAGTGCCTGTTGATTCTGGTCTCCCTGCTGCCTATTCCCCCTTCAATTTTCCTATCGCCACTACGTAATCCAGTTTTCCACTCCCCATCACCATCAGGCAACCCAGTGTTAGTAACAGATTTGTGATAGCTGTTTTTTTAATTGGTACTCAGTTACCTTCCTGAGTTAGGGCTTTCTCAATTAGATGTGAATGTATCCATAAACTACACCTTCTAATCCCGACTTGGAGTCCTTATTATGTTTTTCACTTATATCGGTGTATACCATTTTGCTAGCTTACTTACGTTTTCCTCCAGTATGATCTAAATAACTGTGTTATAACCTATTTCTTTGTTTTTCTTATTCTTCCTTCAGCAAATCTGTTTTAATTTTCAATCTCATCAGAACCATTCTTGGATTGTGTTTGTTTCATACATTTATAGCTCATACATTTCCAGAGACTCCATTTGGCCATGTGCACATAAGCCAACATATCCTAAACATGAGAAGACGACAATCAACATTTATAGCAATGTTATGAAAAGAGGGAAACTACTGCATGATGTAAACCACTGGAAACATTTTGGGAAAGAAAGATATAGGAAGACAACGCGAAAACATTCTTGGCCGCCTTTTGTTATGGCATCAAGGGTTGTCAGCGCTGGAACTGATACATGCTGTTGGACATCGCAAGTTGTAGAGAGGATTAGTAGCCCAGGCTAGTCCGCAAGGCACTTGATGATGGTGAACAAGAGACATAAACCAGTACTCATTTAAGAAAATTTAACCATGGATGTTTACCTGTACTGTTGTGACAGCCGCTGCAGCGAATAAACGATAATAAGAAAACCGGGCCTCATCCTCGTGATCTTTGGCAGACACAAACAAGGTCTCAGAGACGATAAGAAATTTCTTTGAACACTCGTGACACAGAAATGAGGTCAGGGTCCACCCAACAAACACACCTGCCGCTGACAGAATACGAGTCCAGTTGACCAGGATCCGGCTCTTCATGCTGGTCTGGTCACTTGGTAAACACCTGGAAAAATATACATTTTATGAATTACAAAAAAAAAAAAAAAAATTGTTTATTACGTTTAAGGGTGGTCTCTTGTGAATCGCCGTATTTTTCCACTAGGCTACATCTCGACTCAGTGTTTTCAAAAGTATTTGAGCTATGGTCCATTCCTGCCACGCGTAATTCTGGTTAGTACCTATTTCCAGTAGTTACGAGTGTTTCAGAGTTTTAACTGGCTACACTGACATATGGAGTTTTGGTGTTTTATTAATATCCTACCCCAAACAGGGGAAATCCACAGGTCACGGGACCGTCTAATATTCCAGGGGGTGGTAGTTAGGCTGTATGCAGACGTGGGACCTAGGCTGCACTCTCTCGTGGGACGTAAGTGGGTTGATGTTAGGGCCAGTTCTAAATGTTTTGGGGTCGTAAAAAGCATCAGAAAGCCCTGGAAACCGCCCTCTAAAGTGTGGGACTGTCTTGTGACGTCATCTGGGGTAGGAAATTAATAAAGAACAGGAGTTTTCCTGGATATAGTTCAGTTAAGTGATGACATGTGCTGATGAAGACTTTTGGACTAGTTCTACTGCTTGTTTGCTTCAATATTTTGTTACGATATTACTTTGCTGGTAACACGGAGCGGTGAGAATATCTAGACAACAAAGCATCATCATCATCATCATCATCCTCATAATGTAACCGGCCCATCAAAGAACATCGCTGTCATCTCAGTCCGCCTAAAAGAAGAAGCATCGATCCATCATCAGCTCTCCCGTTTCACGCACTTCGGCCTAAGGTGTCTCTTATGTCCTGTACCCATTTTCATGCTTGTCGATCTCTGCTCGTCTTACCCAGCTCAATGCCATCCTTGGCTGTTCTGTCATACTGTAACGTTTGATATTGCCAATGTATTTCTGTGTCAAAAGTAAGATGTAGTTTACAAGCGAGGACACCCAGACTACAGTATAAGAATTGTGACAATCTATCTATCTATCTAATCTATCTATCTATCTATCTATCTATCTATCTATCTATCTATCTATCTATCTATCTATCTAATCTATCTATCTATCTATCTATCTAATCTATCTATCTATCTATCTATCTATCTATCTATCTATCTATCTATCTATCTATCTATCTATCTATCTATCTATCTATCTATCTATCTATCTATCTATCTATCTATCTATCTATCTATCTATCTATCTATCTATCTATCTATCTATCTATCTATCTATCTATCTATCTATCTATCTATCTATCTATCTATCTATCTATCTATCTATCTATCTATCTATCTATCTATCTATCTATCTATCTATCTATCTATCTATCTATCTATCTATCTATCTATCTATCTATCTATCTATCTATCTATCTATCTATCTATCTATCTATCTATCTATCTATCTATCTATCTACCGCTCTGTCTATCTATCTACCGCTCTGTCTGTCTACCTGTCTGTTTGTCTATCTGTCCCTCCGTCCGTTGGTCCGTCTATTTGTTAGTGTGTCTCTATGACTATGTTTTAGCCTGCCTGATTGTATTTCTGTGTGTGTTTGTGTGTGTGTGTGTGTCTGTCCATCTGTCTGTCTATCTGTCTTTTTTTTAATCAATCTATTTCTTGATAGCTAGATTTATTATTCTACCTACCTATCAACCTTTTTTGCCGTCCGCCTGACGTTTTTATGTTTATCTATATATCTATCTACCTGGCTGTTCTCTCGCTATCTATCTTTCAATCTGTCCATCCACCGAACACCCTGCTGTCGATTTGCCTATCTGTTGTCTGCTTGTCTCTCTGCATTTCGGCCTAATAAACTACTCAATAAATATAGATACGTATTTCACCACCTTGTCAACTCAGCCTACATTAGATCCCTTGGCACACGTTAAACAAATAAATCCGTCTTCGCTTAGACGTTCAATAACTCACACACAGAAACTAAATATTTGACACAGTACAACTTATCAACTTACCAAGTCCTCTCCAACTTCTCAAAAACTATTCGCGGCTGACTGGCGCTGCTTTGAATGCTGATAGAACGTCTACTATCGTGCAATGGATGTCTTGTTGTGCACCCATTAGCTTAGAAGAGCGAGTTGTATAGGCGTCGCAGCTGAGTGACTCCAAAAAATTTGCTGTTCGTCGGTTATCATAACAGCCAGGAGTGGGGTAGTTAAATACGCGCTGATGGTCACACAAATGTGACCGTGAACAATGCTACCAAACGGTATAGGTATCAAAGACACACACAAAAGTAGAAATAGTATTGTATAAAGACACTAAAACTGAATGGCTGGGAAGGGAATATTGTGGAATGAATCAACGTGCATATAATCTCTGCGAAGTCAGCCGTAGACATTTTGGGGACATCAATGATACATAACCACACTGAGGCAGAGCATGCGTATCTTTCTGTTTTGTGCTATGACAACTGATTGTAGACAATAAGAGGAATAGAAGTTAAGCCAGATGCACTGCAGGAGGAAAAGACGTCACAGAAATCCACTAGAACTGACATTACTGATTCGTGTGCAATCCAGAGCAAGGGCGTCGAAGCCAGTTAGATCAGGTACGTTGAGCCAACACCCCCCCCCCCCCCCATACACATACATACCCTGCCACATACACATACCCTCCCACGCACGCACAAAAACAAACAACGGGAGGGGAACTCTCCCCTCCCTATCATTAGGTTTTTTATGAGAGCAGGTGGGGGGGGGGGGTGAAGAACCCCCCCCCCCCCCCCCACCCCCAGAAAAAAATCAGAGAACCAAGTGGGGCAACCCTACCCCCTTTATTTCAGCCCTCCCCCAACCCTTTATATGTATTGAGTTGAGCTGATTCAAGTACCGACAGCACAGCACACGTGGCATTCCCATGTATAGGTGTTCCGATTCAAGTAACGTTTTCGGATTGTGACTGGGCGTTCATTTATACTCGGTGACCTTTCGCAGGCGCCACTCTCTGCTACAGGGGTGTCAGGTTGTAGTTTTCCAAAGCTCTCACTGCCATGACGCGTGTCCTATATCACACGGTGTCACTAGTTTTAACGACACCAGATGATCTAAAACTGATACTAATCCTAACACCAGCTCTCCCCCCCCCCCCCCCCCAACCGCCACCTCACAACCTCAGTCTACGTCCGACAAGAGACTTAATGGCATGATGGGCGCCTTATATTACACGGTTTACATGAAATTTAAAAAAATAATAAACGATAGCAAAAAAAAATTGGTCACAGAAAATTTAAAGTAATATTTTTAAAATACAATATTATATATATATAATTTATTATTTTTATATTTTATATTGAAAATATAGTCACAAAAAAGTAATATTTTTAATATATAATATTATATATTCTATATAAAATTCATTATATTTATATTAAATATTAAAAATATTACTTTTTCAAAGACTATTTTTAGCCATCTTTTATTTTATTTTATTTTCTTTATTCCACATCACATTTTTTTTAAACGTTGCTTACGTCACCCCTTAGAGATCTGTATACTCTCATCTCCTCTTTGTTATGTTTGTTTAGTTCACTTCATGTTTCACAAAAGCTGCCCGGCCGAAACGTTACGTTCTTTGTGTTGTCTTGTGCGCGTTTTTCTGCTTTCCCTATTTGGTTAAGGCTTTTTAGTCAAATTTTCCTAGAAATCCTTGTATTAACTTGACTGCAGCGAATGCCATACATAGAGACAACGTAGGCCCCTATTGTGTGTGTATGTGTGTGTGTCTGTGTGTGTCTGTCTGTCTGTGTGTGTGTGTTATCAGGTAATTTACTACAGTGCCTATTGTTATACTGTCATCACCATCTTGTCGCTCCGTTATAAACCATTTTCGAGGTTTGTGCACTGCGTTGAGAATCTTCAGACTTAGGCTTGACTTAGAAGTAGAACAAAGCACTTATTGATTTACACCCGTGTGCCGAGATTTTGATCTTTCTACTAAACCAAACTTAACTGATAACACAACTATAGATTATGGACTTTATATCTCTGTATAATGTACTAATAAGATACAACCTTTAACAAACAATTAACATAACGCTTTATTACAGCATTGAACTCCCAGTTGATAAGACGACTGAACACTGCATCTCACTCAAAGTTCATTGTAACCATAGGATGTATTAGTTAACTCAACATACAGCTTACAATACTTAGATTTGTCATTTCATCGCAGCCTTTTGTATAAACGGCATGTAGAGCTGCAGGAACACGCATGTTAGACAAAAGAGATCATCTTAAAGCCATTTATGAGAAGAAGAAGAAGAAGAAGAAGAGAAGAAGAAGAAGAAGAAGAAGAAGAAGAGAAGAAGAAGAAGAAGAAAGAAGAAGAAGAAGAAAGAAGAAGAAGAAGAAGAAGAAGAAGAAGAAGAAGAAGAAGAAGGAAAGAAGAAGAAGAAGAAGAAGAAGAAGAAGAAGAAAAAGAAGAAGAAGAAGAAGAAGAGAAGAAGAAGAAGAAGAAGAAAGAAGAAGAAGAAGAAGAAGAAGAAGAAGAAGAAGAAGAAGAAGAAGAAGAAAAGAAGAAAAGAAGAAGAAGAAGAAGAAGAAGAAGAAGAAGAAGAAGAAGAAAAGAAGAAGAAAAAGAAGAAAAGAAGAAAGAAAAAAAAAGAAGAAAGAAGAAAAAGAAAAAGAAGAAGAAAGAAGAAAAGAAGAAAAGAAAAAGAAAAAGAAGAAAAAGAAAAGAAGAAGAAGAAAAAAGAAGAAAAAAAAAGAAAAAGAAAAAGAAGAAAAAGAAGAAAAAGAAAAAGAAAAGAAAAAGAAAAAGAAAAGAAGAAAGAAGAAGAAGAAAGAAGAAGAAGAAGAAGAAAAAGAAGAAGAAAAAAGAAGAAGAAAAAGAAAAAAAAAAAAAGAAAAAGAAGAAAAAGAAGAAGAAGAAGAAGAAAAAGAAGAAAAAAGAAGAGAAGAAGAAGAAAAAGAAGAAGAAGAAGAAGAGAAAAGAAAAGAAGAAGAAAAAAGAAGAAGAAGAAGAAGAAGAAGAAGAAGAAGAAGAAGAAGAAGAAGAAGAAGAAGAAGAAGAAGAAGAAGAAGAAGAAGAAGAAGAAGAAGAAGAAGAAGAAGAAGAAGAAGAAGAAGAAGAAGAAGAAGAAGTAGAAGAAGAAGAAGAAGAAGAAGAAGAAGAAGAAGAAGAAGAAGAAGAAAGAAGAAAAAGAAGAAAACACCGATGAAAGTATACGATGTTGAATGAATTAATAATGTGAGCTACTGTATAATTTTGGAATTAAGTATGGATCCGATAAGAAAGGTCAAATGAGAGAAAGAGCACCACTTGAGTACAACCATTGTTCTTCTAGACAGTCAGCATTCACAGATTCAAGCAGCGGGAGACAGAGCAGAGATGGGGTATGCCTGATAAACTATTGGTAAGTAATCTATAGGTCCCCTTCCCATGCTTTCAGGCGTATAGTGCCAGATCACTATTTTATCGACCAATCTGTAACCCGTGGTTGATGTGGTCATTATCACGCCGACCCACTTTACTTCCCATGACATAACCTTTTACCCATTTAAGACTGGGTCGACTTGGGTGCTAGGGTAGCACCTAAACCCACGACTTTCAGATCTGAAGGGGATGATCTAGGCGCTAGACCCCCAACGGCTGCCTCGTATGGTGTTGATTCTTAAATCAGTAATCAGTAGTTAACTCACTACCAACATAACTGTGACCAGCACACACATGTCTATGTTTATTCTGCCGGTATGGCCTGGAATTTTTAGCGTTTGATAACAATAATTAGGGCACCATAAACACATAAATAGCACATTGTATTTAAACTACCTCTATCTTAAGGTTAGTTGCGTATCCTTTACAGGACGTTGCAGAATCAACCACAGTAGCCTCTGGCGCATAGCCCGCAGCTGGGATCGAACCAGGCACCCCGGCATTACAAAGATTTCGCAGCGACTTAGCCACAGAGCCGACCTACCTCTGTCACAGAACTCAAAAATGAACTTGGCTTCTAGGTGGACCCAGCTTTGAGTGAGTACGAGTTGCAATGCTGGGAAGTGAAGGCGACCGGTGTGATGCTGACCAAATCATCCATCTTGTGCCGCTGGTCTATAAAATATAGGTCTAGCCCTATATACCCATTACGTCTGAAAGGCGTGGAAAATGGTTCTTTACTTTACTTTCACTATCACACAACTGCCACATTGCAGGTTATAATCAGAGTTTCCAGAGTTGGCACTTTCATACAAATTTGTTACTCTTTTATCCTTATCGAGTAAAGCTGAACAGACTGACTGACTGACTTTCTACCCCAGTAGGACATCACACAAGCGATAAACACCCGATGACACAATGTGCCACCATGTGGATGAGGATCACCGTGGAGATGTCCTAGAAACCGCGTTCAGCCTTTAGGTCATATTTATGGCCTGGCTATATTGCGGCCCCTGTTGTGTGCTAAATGAGTCAGCACACTACCAAGTGTCTTAGCAGGTACTCTTCCGCTTCCTCTCTTAGAAACAGAACTCGACGACAATGACACCGTCATACATGTTTATTTAACAGGATACATGACACAAATGCAGAGACGTAGTTATTGATCACAGCTGACATTCTTACATCGTTCATTTGTCCTCACTCGCTCTCTGTCTCTCAATTAGTAGCGGTCTCTCCTTGACTACTACAGCTCCAAGGACTACAGCGTCCCACACTCTGGTCGCGTCGTACAGCTGAACAGGACGACTTCTCCCAATCACTGGACCTTGATATTAATTCAGCATACAACACGGCTGACTGGAGACGGCTTCCTCTTGCCGTACTCCGAAACCAGGCACTACTGGCCTTCCGTCCACTGGACTTACTTTGCCAGTGGGAACATATCTTCTTCAGTACCGCAACTTTGACACTTACTCGGACCTAAATGCCTAATAGTCGTACGGTATTCTAGTCTGTTAGACTCGCGAAAGATATCCCGGACCCTGACTTGGTCTCTGACTCTCGATTCCTCTATATATCTTCTTCAGTACCGCAACCTCGACGCTTACTCAGATCTCAATGCCCGATAGTCGTACGGTATTCTTGTCTATTAGACTCGCGAGAGGTATCACGGACCATGACTTGGTCTCTGACTCTCGCTTTCTCTCTCTCTCTCTCTCTCTCTCTCTCTCTCTCTCTCTCTCTCTCTCTCTCTCTTCTCGCTTCTCTCTCTCGGCTGCTTCTCGATTGCCCCCGAGGGGCTTTAGCCCTCAGGCTACAGCTCACTCACCCGGACCGTCTACGCAGCCCAATTTATCCCTGTCAAATCCGTGTAGGTGGATGATGTCTACACGAGAGGCACGCTTGTATGTGCGTTTTCGTGACTCATAATCCCGTGGGTGTTCTCGGGACTCACGCTCACATGGGCGTTCTCGAGGATCACGCTTATGTGGGTGGCTGATGTTACCTGAGAATCACGCTGTCACTTAATTTACACTTTCTCTGTTTATCTCGTTATCCATGCTTTCAGCCCCCCCCCCCCCCCCCCCCACACACAGAAACCCACGCGTCCACTTTCTCTCGAGCGTGCACGCATTGTTCATGAATAGACATTTTCACTGGTCTCCTCTCAATACTCGGACCAAGTTGACACTCTTCCCCCGTGAACTTACAGACAGTACTGACCTCCCACTGTCCCTTCTCACAATATCACACTTTACCCAAATCAGCGCGCAACAGGCCCCTGGCAAGAGCCAGAGTAGGGCTTCAAATAACGTAACAAAAAAATGTCGGGAAGTAACGCTGAAATTTTAATGCCACCCCTAATATTTTGGTACCTTTCATTTTTTTTCTCGGTTTAACAATCTCGGGAAGAGTTTCTTGGGAATAATTTAACAATAAATGCATTGGTGAGATCACAGTGATTGCTCCAGGACAGTAAATTGTGAAACATCCTGGCTCTTAAACATGTACTCATGTAAGAGCAAACATTTCCCTGTAGCTCAAAGAAGGAAGAGAATTCTCGTAACGTCTGAGTAACTCCAGGGCCGCGTCCAAAGCCTGAGAACCGTTGGAGACTAAGATTGTGTTGCTGAGACCCTGTGTCCATGTTTTGTGAAACGAGGATAACTTTAAATACGGCGGGTTGTCTATGATCACATGTGGGATGTTCAACAACGTAGACAGAATATGTCCATGCAGACGATCCGTGACCACAATTCTACCTCTCTGTAGAAACTGAAATCCTTCTGACGCTATTATGAATACATTCTCAACCACTCGGTTCCCTGTATTTGACCGCCATTTTAACCAGTCACTCGCGTTAACACTAATATTGTCAGGAATGTTAGGAAAAGTGTAACTTGAACTTTCTGTGTCTTCTCTTCGTAGCCAAATGATATCATACAACGGTGGCATTTGTCGAAGTATCATTCCAATACAGAAAGCCAGATCCGGTGCAAGAATAAGTCTAACGGCCTTGAAGTTTTTCTTAGCTATTTCCAGAGACTGTCGATCTCGTAGGAATATTACTAAATTGGAACGATTGGAATACGTTTGTCGAGCAAATTTCAAATCTACAGAGTACTTCCCATGTAGCCAGATGCTTTGTGAGAAAAGGATGCAGTTTCTTTCGGGAAAAGCATCGATGTACTTTCTTCGTATCCGATCTTCAAATACATATCCTACCAAATTACCACCTCCTTGCAAGAGGATCACCAAATCATCTTTAGGGTATCCTTTACTAACTTTTATTGCTTTCCGCAAATTGCGAATGCAAGAATGGGCCTCGCAATGGAAAACAATAGTTTTGTTGAGTTTGTCCAACAGGAAAACTTCTCCGGCAGCTATGGCCGGGTCGCCTTTGTTTTCAAAGACAGGGATATCTATCAACATTACGTGCTTGGCTTCGCGTAATAGGTCTTCCATTAGGTTAACCAGAATCCTCTGCGCTTCCTCTACGATTTCCTTGTTTGTCGTCAGCGTCTTGGATCTCTTGTCTGTGTCTTCCGGATGGTCCACCAGACGCCAAGAAAGAAACTCCTTCATTTCTGGGTCCGTTTCAGCTTCTCTAATGTGACTAGCGTCTTCAGGTAAACTATGAAATGTGATATATTCCTGTTTGTGGTGGCGATGTGGAGAAGACGTCAAAGATGTGCTCTCGCGCTGAATCATGCAGGCTGTATGTAGACATATAACTGAGACAAGCACCAGTAGCAGAAATGTCACACAGGTCTTGTGTTGTTCACCTTCATATGTGGTGTCTTCTGTAATCACATTAAAAAATGTACATGTCCACAATCCGACATCTAAGGTATACAGATAATTTTTATTTTGTGTAGTTAAAATGTATTCGTTTGTACTAATTTTTCAAAATTTATAATGTAATGATTTAAACATATCTTGCTCTGTCCCTATCTGACAACACACAATGTGCGCATTGACTGGTCTACACACTTTACGCAGTGGCTAATTTTTCCTGACACGTCTTTTTTCTCTTTGGCCTTTGCTACTTTAACTTATCTGGTTCCTTCTTTTTTCCTAATTTGAGCTCATTTAAACGGGGCGCATTTATGTCTTTCTTCTTCTTCTTCTTCTTCTTCTTCTTCTTCTTCTTCTTCTTCTTCTTCTTCTTCTTCTTCTTCTTCTTCTTCTTCTTCTTCTCTTCTTCTTCTTCTTCTTCTTCTTCTTCTTCTTCTTCTTCTACTTCTTATTCTTCTTCTTCTTTTCTTCTTCTTCTTCTTCTTCTTCTTCTTCTTCTTCTTCTTCTTCTTCTTCTTCTTCTTCTTCTTCTTCTTCTTCTTCTTCTTCTTCTTCTTCTTCTTCTGTTGCTTCTTCTTCATTTTCTACTTCTTGTGTTCGCTTTCTGATTTACGCGGGCAAACAAGTTATTGTGATAAACTTGACTGTTTTAATGACTTCTCTGTTAGTTCCATACCGCTTTGATTTCAATGTTGACTAAGTGAGCCAGTATTCCATTTTTATAGGCTTTTCAAGGGACATTCTTGCAGGACATGTTCTGCGGACTGCACACATAGCCCACAATGGGCACAGTGCTGAACTACTGAGACGAAGCCCCTGCATAAGCTTGTTAAATTTGTTATGTTTTGTCCGGAGACGTAGAATAATAACCAGTCAAGTAAGTGGTAGTCCTCTTTGGCCAGATTCTAGTCCCTTCTGATAGACTGGATGGCCCATTTCTTCAAGCCAGCGTTCCTGTCCGTTTTACTGAGGCACGAGATTCACAACTTATATTAATGGCGACTGACTGGGAAGATCTGTTCACGTTACAAAAATCCACCACACCAAGTATCTTAGATCTAAAAGCCATCACATATTAGTAGCGTTTATCTTGGTACTTTAATTTGAGAGGACCCCATTTCGTTGGCTTCGAGATTTCATAGGAAACTCCCAAGGATTTCCCTGGCCAGTACAATATTATGGAGGGGTTGGGGATGGCTTGGATTAGGTCTAGTGCTTAATGAATAACGACTAATACTAACACTAAGCCTATTCCCCCCCCCCCCCCCCTCTCCTTTTTTTAACTATAGGGCATTCTGGGAATTTCCCAATTAAACCCCGAAATTCCCAGTGTGGGTTTCAAGGCCTTTTTATAGGGAATAGATTCACCGCCTACCAAAAAGCATATCGTAAGAGTCGACTAATTGGGAGCTTCCTTTAAAGTCGGAGTGTATCTGCCTAAGAGGCAAAAGACTAACAGTATGCATACAAATTAGTCAGATCTGTCAAATGGATTTACACGCAACACTCAGGTTCTGGAACAGGACTGCAGTTCAGAAGTGGTCGAACAACAAATTTTTCCGCCGAAGTTTACTTCTGGTGAACACGAAGAAGAAGAAAAAGAAGAAGAAGAAATCCCGAAACGACGAGTTGGGCTCGTCCAAAATTAAAGTACCAGTATATGCTCAGACGATCAATTCTTAACCCATCCCCGATTGTCATATTCTTTGTCCCTAATTCCTGCCTAATTTTCACCTTCCAAGAAGAGAGAAATAGGGCATTTTTAAGGTTGATAGAAAGTCCCGGATACATGCTACTACAGACAGCTGTATGTTAAAACTAGAACTACACATCATTCTATTTTGTGGTGCATTTGTTTTAATAGACTAAGATTGCATATGTTGGTCTAGCGTCACGCACCAAATGAACCCCTCAGACTGTGGTAGATAGACACTTTATTGACAAAGTGCAACACATATTGGGTCGCTGATCTCCCGAATAGGTCTTTGATCGTGAGAAGCAGCTCGAGGTGCCCTCGTCTACGTCAACTGGCAACAACTTTTAAGCTGTATCAACCGTTTCGCGATTTGATTCCGCGAGCCCTTGGATCTTTTCTCCAGGCGATGCCGGCGTAGAGGGTAATGAACACGCAGACAGATTGGCTGGATCGGCACTACTGGGTGGAGAATGATACATGACAAGGCAGATGTGGTCAAGGCCCTTTGGGAATAAGCAACGGAATCAGT
>CAJHNH020002496.1:32500-77500 GCA_905116865.2 Candidula unifasciata | reverse complement strand
GTAGCGGCTAGACGCTAGCCTGCGGCTAGGAAGGTTGTGGGTTCGGGTTCTGACGGAGCCGGACTTTTTATTTTATGACCACGGCTCTAAGGTCGACCAAGCCTTAAATAGATACATTCATGAGAAGTAAAGGCGGCCGGTGGGATGCTGACCCCACCTTCCACTGAGTGCCAAATTAGTCTATAAAATATACGTCTAGATCTACCTGCCCAATACGATTGAAGACGTGAAAAACGATCCTTTACTTCTACTAGCCCTATATGCCCAATGAGAAGCTCACGTGAGAGTGTTCTTTGCTGCCTCTTGTCATCTTGTCCTCTTTGTTTACAACGATGTTCGTTTGCCGTACACCAATATCAATCGATCAGGCAGCGTCTCCGCGGTGAATGTGGGCTGCAGTGGATCTCCAACACGCTCTGTCTCTTGTCCTGGCTGCACACTCAGACTGCTGACCGTCCATTTCTTGATTTTGTCTTCCCACTTGTATCGTTGCCTACTTCTTGCTCTCGTGCTTTCGACTTTTCCCTCCAGGATGGTTTTCAAAAGTGTGTTATGTCTTTTAATGTGGCCAAGTATTTCAATTGTCAATTTTTTTTTTTTTTTTTTTTTTTTTTTTTATTCTCTTCTCATTGTCACCATTTTTAAAGTTCTGTATTGGACTGTTTTAGCGGCGTCCGTGGCTAAGGCGTTGCGAGTCCGACTCGTAATCCAACGTACCGCGATCGAAACCCACTGCGGGCTGCGTGGATTTTTATCGTGGCATGGGACGTCGCAGGTCGACCCAGCCTCAAATGGGTACCAGGATGGCTGTCCTGGGGAAGTAAAGACGGCCGGCGTAATACTGACCACATTACCCACCGAGTGCCGATTGGTCTGTAAAAAATATAGGACGCTCTGCCCATATGCCCGATGCCCCGAAAGGCGTGAAAAGGGATCTTTACTTTTTTTTACTTTATTGGAGTGTTTTTGTTTCCATGAAATATGACCTTTTCTTCATTATACCTACATTTCCATAAAATTATTTCGATGTTCTAGTTGCTCGTTCATAGTTTTGGTTTCTGCACCATATAGAAACATCTTATTAAAGACATATAGTCATTCCTCTTCTCTTTTTGATTTCTGTTTCGCTTCTTCCATCATCTGTTACTTCGTGTCCTAGATATGAGAAACTTGTTGCTTGTTCTAATAGCTCTCTGTTTACTGTGATGTTCACTGTTGACCGCTCTTTTCCATTGTTTATTACTATAGTTTTTGTTTTACGAATGTTAATGTCTAAACCAATGAGTCTCAAACTGTGCGCCACAGCGCCCCGATGAGCCGCGACATCTTCCCAGGGGCGCGAAATATTGTAACAGCTTCATAGTTAATTTAACCACGACACGAATAGTCATGCTTCTACTAAGGTAAGGACGCCGTGGAAAAATATATATTGAAGAAAGGCGCCGCGACCAATAACAGTTTGGGAAACACTGGTCTAAACCATACTTCACACACCGCCTGTTGACATTATCAAACAGTTCTTACTATTCCTGTTCGCTTACTGCTAGTAGCACTGCGTCATCCGCGTATCTCAGATTGTTTCTTATTCTTCCATTAATAATCCCTTCAGGCAAGTCCTTAACCTGTTTAAACATGTGTTTTTGTGTATAAGTTGAAAAGGCTTGGGAATAACACACATCCCTGACGTATTCATCTTTTTTATTTATATCTGTGGTGAGGTTTTGTTGTTGTGTCTAATTGTTGCTATTTGTTCCCTGTATAGGTTACTAATATTTCTGATATGCTTTCCATCTAATCCTACATTATGGAGACATGCAATTAGCTTGTCATGTTGCACCTTGCCAAAGGCCTTCTTGTAATCTATGAGATTGTTTAGGACAGTAATGGGCCGAAAGAATTGTCGATGAAGGATCTCTACTTATGATCGGATGACCTCTGTTGTGTATGCTCCCCTGTGGAGTTCTTCTTATCATTATTTTCAGTCGGCGTCTTTTAATTATGGCTTCGTTTGAGTAAATCAGAAGATCCTTAACAGAACGTCGCTCTCTTCACGGCATGCCTAAACGTCTGTCTTTCTCTAGACAAGTCCCCAGCCCTATGTGCTTTCATAGCCAAAGCATCTTCAATGTTCTGTATCCACGTTCTTGGAAGTCTGCCTCTGCCTCGTCTTCTGGAAACTTTACCCTCCACCATCGTTCTCTCCAGATGAAAATGTTAAAGATGTGCAAATTAGCTCAGTTTTAGGACAGGGTGCTGTCAGAGCATATAGGATGTCGGTTTTTGTTTTTGTTGGTTGAGTACATGGATGTACACCTGAGATATAAGACAGTAAGATTGTGAAGTTAATACATTTTGAAAACGCTTAGATTTTCGATACACAATCATACAATTATAAACACGTAAACAACCCTTTTAACGCCAAAAGGGTAACAGCTGAATGATGCTGAACTCATATTTATACACCAAAAAGTGATGTGGTCAGCATTACGACAGCCGCTTTTACTTCCCACCACATTACCTGGTCTCCATTGTAGCCAGGGCCACTTGGAAGCTGGTATTAATTCTGAAACAAAGAATTGTTTACCCCTAATGCAGATTTGAACCGAAACCTTTAGGCCGGCTGGCGAGCGTGTAGCTGCTAAGTTGGTTGTTTCCTTACAGCTATACACTTGCACAACTAGGTGACGTGTGACGCTAACAGGCGTCGCAACAGAAAAAACAAATGTACAAAAACGTGGGGGAGCGGAGGCTGGCTAAACCTTGTTCAATTGCGCAATAATAAAAACCTGATATAATAATTACAGTAATAATCGTCAGCAGCAGTAAGCTCAGGGATGTACAGGAGTTGGCAACAAAACACTTATGGCTTTCTAGCTAGCTGACTAACTATGTAACTAATGAACTAAACTAATCATTACTTACATAATTCTAAAATTTGAAAACATAAGATGATTCCATACTTACTCTTAACACGATATTTGTAGAAATATACGAATATGACACATGGAAAACTCCAGAGGCCAACGCCAACGCTACCAACGTTGAGCTTTGTGTTGCCATGTACCCTCTCATCTCGAGGACATACAACCCTGACACAAGCAGTGATTGAAGAACAATGGTTAAGGCGATGTATGACCAAGGCTTTAGAACTAAAGACCAGTGAGAGTTGGGTTCATGCTGCATCTTCTTCAGGGCGATGTTTCTAGCAGCGAGGATGATGTTGGAGGCAAATGCCAAGACAACCCCTGCAGTATCCGATACGCTATCAGACTTTCCTTAAACAAAAAGTAAAATAAAAGATCAATTTATGGCAAATGTTACTTAACCCCCCCCCCCCCCCAATCCCTTTTCAGCTACCAATACACACACACACACACACACACACACACACACACTCATACACAAATGCCAGAAATATTATACTGTAGAAGGCATGTCATATGAGATTCTTCTATTCCATACAAGGCCGCGCTTCAATCTTATGTTTTTTTTTTTTTTCTTTCTTTAAAAAAAAACCGTTCTATCCCGATAACTCTCTCCAGTCGAATATTTTATGGGGTGGTAGATAGGCTGCATGCAGTTGTGGGACCTGGGCTGAATTCAGTCTTGGGACCTAGGCTGCAACTCTCTCGTGGGACGTTGGTGGGTTGGGGTTAAGCCCAGTTCTAGATGTTTGGAGTAGCTAAAAGCCTCAGAAAGTGGTGAAACCTGCTCCCATCCCCCCCCCCCCCCCCCAAAAAAAAAAACTGACATTCCACAGTGTCATGCAAATCACCAGACTGGGGTATGTTTTAAGAAGACTGTGTTAGATGGCTCACCTGGTTACTTTAACACCGACAACCTTTACTTAGGAATGTTTGCATTTTTTAAAAATTTTATTTTTGGTAACGTTTTGTTCATTTATCACCAAAATATCAATATTTACCTCTAAAATCTTGTCTGTCTACGACTAATGTGTATTCTAATGAGTTTACGGTTTTGATTTCTTTGTTGATGACCTGCTTCATTTTTTTTTTTCGGTCCGTTCAAGATAAATCTTTGCATTTCCCCCTGCAAACTACACTTTCTTTGTGACTGGTATTTCCCCAGCTTACTTGTTGATGCCAATGTTTCAGATGGCTTTAATAATATATATGCTCTACCGAGCAATTTCTTCTTTTCAACCTCCACCTCTTCCTTCTCCTCCTCTTAACTGGTCTTCTTCTTCTTCTTCTTTTTCTTCTTCTTCTTCTTCTTCTTCTTCTTCTTCTTCTTCTTCTTCTTCTTCTTCTTCTTCTTCTTCTTTTTCTTCTTCTTCTTCTTCTTCTTCTTCTTCTTCTTCTTCTTCTTCTTCTTCTTCTTCTTCTTCTTCTTCTTCTTCTTCTTCTTCTTCTTCTTCTTCTTCTTCTTCTTCTTCTTCTTCTTCTTCTTCTTCTTCTTCTTCTTCTTCTTCTTCTTCTTCTTCTTTTTCTTCTTCTTTCTTTTTTTTCTTCTTAACTCTTTCTTCTTAACTTTTTCTTCTTCTTTTTCTTCTTCTTCTACTTCGTCTTCTTCTTCATCTTCTTCGTCTTCTTCTTCTTCTTCTTCTTCTTCTTCTTCTTCTTCTTCTTCTTCTTCTTCTTCTTCTTCTTCTTCTTCTTCTTCTTCTTCTTCTTCTTCTTCTTCTTCTTCTTCTTCTTCTTCTTCTTCTTCTTCTTCTTCTTCTTCTTCTTCTTCTTCTTATTCTTCTTCTTCTTCTTCTTCTTCTTCTTCTTCTTCTTCTTCTTCTTCTTCTTTCTTCTTCTTCTTTCTTCTTCTTCTTCTTCTTCTTCTTCTTCTTCTTCTTCTTCTTCTTCTTCTTCTTCTTTTCTTCTTCTTCTTCTTCTTCTTTCTTCTTCTTCTTTCTTCTTCTTCTTCTTCTTCTTCTTCTTCTTCTCTTCTTCTTCTTCTTCTTCTTCTTCTTCTTCTTCTTCTTCTTCTTCTTCTTCTTTTTCTTTTTCTTTCTTTTTTTCTTCTTAACTTTTTCTTCTTCTTTTCTTCTTCTTCTTCTTCTTCTTCTTCTTCTTCTTCTTCTTCTTCTTCTTCTTCATTCTTCTTCTTCTCTTCTTCTTCTTCTTCTTCTTCTCTTCTTCTTCTTCTTCTTCTTCTTTCTTCTTCTTCTTTCTTCTTCTTCTTCTTCTTCTTCTTTTTCTTCTTCTTCTTCTTCTTCTTTTTCTTCTTCTTTCTTTTTTGCTTCTTAACTTTTTCTTCTTCTTTTCTTCTTCTTCTTCTTCTTCTACTTCTTCTTCGTCTTCTTCTTTATCTTCTTCATCTTTTTCTTCTTCTTCTTCTTCTTCTTCTTCTTCTTCTTCTTCTTCTTCTTCTTCTTCTTCTTCTTCTTCTTCTTCTTCTTCTTCTTTTCTTCTTCTTCTTCTTCTTCTTCTTCTTCTTCTTCTTCTTCTTCTTCTTCTTCTTCTTCTTCTTCTTCTTCTTCTTGTTCATCTTCTTCTTCTTCTTCTTCTTCTTTCTTTTTTTCTTCTTAACTTTTTCTTCTTCTTTTCTTCTTCTTCTTCTTCTTCTACTTCTTCTTCGTCTTCTTCTTTATCTTCTTCGTCTTTTTCTTCTTCTTCTTCTTCTTCTTCTTCTTCTTCTTCTTCTTCTTCTTCTTCTTCTTCTTCTTCTTCTTCTTCTTCTTCTTCTTCTTCTTCTTCTTCTTCTTCTTCTTCTTCTTCTTCTTCTTCTTCTTCTTCTTCTTCTTCTTCATCTTCTTCTTCTTCTTCTTCTTCTTCTTCTTCTTCTTTTTCTTCTGTTTATTATTAATAATATTATTATTAATATTCTCCCCCTGTTACTTTGCGTCCACTGACTGTAAACGCCGGGGTAGCGTTCAGGCGAATTGTGTACTTCTTGACTTTGGTCTTATTCCAGAACTTGATTTTGCGTACACATCAATTTTACAGATCAATCTTGCTTTTTTGTTTGTAGACTGTTGGCTCCTTGTTGCGTACACATCAATTTTACAGATCAATCTTGCTTTTTTGTTTGTAGACTGTTGGCTCCTTGTTGCGTACACATCAATTTTACAGATCAATCTTGCTTTTTTTTTTTGTAGACTGTTGGCTCCTTGTTGCGTACACATCAATTTTACAGATCAATCTTGCTTTTTTTGTAGACTGTTGGCTCCTTGTTGGGGTACACATCAATTTTACAGATCAATCTTGCTTTTTTTTGTAGACTGTTGGCTCCTTGTTGCGTACACATCAATTTTACAGATCAATCTTGCTTTTTTTTTGTAGACTGTTGGCTCCTTGTTGCGTACACATCAATTTTACAGATCAATCTTGCTTTTTTTGTAGACTGTTGGCTCCTTGTTAAGTACACATCAATTTCACAGATCAATCTTGCTTTTTTGTTTGTAGACTGCTGGCTCCTTGTTGCGTACACATCAATTTTACAGATCAATCTTGCTTTTTTTTGTAGACTGTTGTCTCCTTGTTGCGTACACATCAATTTTACAGATCAATCTTGCTTTTTTTGTAGACTGTGGGCTCCTTGTTGATTACACATCAATTTTACAGATCAATCTTGCTTTTTTTTTGTAGACTGTTGGCTCCTTGTTGCGTACACATCAATTTTACAGATCAATCTTGCTTTTTTTGTAGACTGTTGGCTCCTTGTTGCGTACACATCAATTTTACAGATCAATCTTGCTTTTTTTGTAAACTGTTGGCTCCTTGCTGCGTACACATCAAATTTACAGATCAATCTTGCTTTTTTGTTTGTAAACTGTTGGCTCCTTGTGACGTACACGTCAATTTTACAGACTAATCTTGCTTTTTTTTTTTGTAGACTGTTGGCCCCTTGCCTCTCAGGCAGGTGCACTCCAGCTTCGAAAAACGATTATATATAATCAGTCGACTTTTACGTCATGCTTTTCAGTGGAGAGTGGATCTATTGCTTAACCACCCCACCCCTCCCCTTCCCGTCACAAAAAGAAATGGGCCTCGGAATCGACACAAAGAACCTAACAATGTAACCCCCCCCCCCCCCCTCTCCCCATTTCTTTTACACATGGTGCTTGTTGCTACATATCCCCCATACAAATTCTTGTTGTCATTCCTACAGTCCGTTCCAGGAGCCTTACCCAACTTTAAAACTATGTTACAGAAACCGTTCTTTGTAAGTTGGTGAAATTTGTCATTCACCTTGTTAACAATTATGTCCGTGTAAAAAATGCCTCCCTCCCTTCCCCCCCCACCCACCCCCCCCCCCCCCCACCCCCCCCCCCCCCCCCCCCCCCCCCCCCCACCCCCGTTTTTTTTTTTTTTTTTTTTTTTTGACTGTACACAAAACTCTGGGTTTTATTTTCAAGTCAGTTGTGGTTTTTTAAGCGGCGTAGACATTTGCAACTGTAAATTTTAATATCATAAGGGAATATTAAATCTAAGGTTGCATGCAGTAATTCATGTTAATCAGTTTAGGAGTTTTCGAAATTTGTTAAAGTGTGAGGGTATGACTTTTGAAATACACTATAGCTTCAGGTGTACAACTTACAGTACTGTTATTTTAAGAGATATACAAACAATATAACCACAAACCGGAGAAAGTCAATGCTCCATATACAGTCAGGGGTATGCTGATGACCGTCTGAATGGATACCGGCTTTCGGAAGATCACGTGATGTGCTATGGTCGTTGTGATTGGTTCCAGGAGTTTGATTGCTAACGTAGAGGCGGCCTTGTGGAAATATATCGAATTTATCCACAAAATACGCAATTATATCTGGCTATTTTATGTATAAATAATTTTGTAAAGCCGATAAATAAAGAAGCACGTCAACATCATCAAATTATTCTCTTTTTTTTCTTCATTTATTTGCTCGAAGTGTTAGGGACTAGAAAAATAAAAAGATCATCTGTGTATTCTGTCCAGCGTATTGTATTCGGGTTTTTTTTTTTGCCCAAGGATGTTCTTGATGCCGCGGTTCCATCTTCTGCGTGGTCTTTCTTTTGCTCCGTCTCCATTGTATTTTAACATGGCTATCCGACACCAGTCGCTTCGTAATGCCGGGATTCGATCCCAGCTGCGGGCAATGCGCCTTGCGTTGGTTTCGACAGTGGTATCAAGAAAGCCGACCGTCCAGAAGCAATGGCAAACTACTGAATGTAACTTGCCTAGAGAAACCACACAACAGCCAGGGGCTGTTAGGGTTGGTTCTGCAACGTCCTGTAAAGGATACGCAACTAACTTTTTTTTTTAACATCCGACACCAAGGCATCTTTATCAGATGGTCCTTGGTCCAGAACTTGGGTTTGCGTTTGACATCTCTGGCTTATGTATTGCAGTTCTCGCTTTGTATTACTGTGAAATTTTCGGTACATTTCCTAATCAATTGTAATAGGCGTGAAGGGCATATAGGGCTAGACCTAAATTTTTATAGACCAATCAGCACAAAATGGGCGATGTGGTCAGCATCACTTCGGCCGCCTTTACTTCCCGGAACTGCACACGATACCCACTGCAGGCTGGGTCAACCTGGGAGTCGATGTCATTTTTGAAAAAAAGTCCGGCTCCGAACCCACGACCTTTCGATCAGTACGCGAGCGTCTAGCCGCTACGCCACGGCGACTTTCCCCTTGTAACGTAGCGTGGTCCATATTCTTTAGACACATTTCAAATGCATGAATAGAGCATGTAGGAAGCAACATTTATAACCAAATATATGGAAAACACTCATCTGGTGCTCTTTAACAACTTGCATGACTGGTTTCAGGCCTAGTTTTCTTCTAATCTCTTCATTTGTAATTATATTTGTTCTTGTTGCTCCAATAGCTCTTCAAAGATGTCTCAGCTCTGTTGTTATAATTTTGCGTTTATTAGTTTTAGTAAGGGTCTAATTTTGAAATTGTAAGCATAAAGTTTTTTTTTCTTTTTCAGCATTCCAAGTCCTTGAGGTTCATTGATGCAAATACTACCTGCCTCCAATAATCTTTCAGGCTGGCATTCTCTTTCCAGATGGTGAGGCCGAAGGTTTTCTGGATATTCTTCTTTTTAATCTGCCTTGTGGTCTACGACCGTTAATCTCCCTTGTGTATATTGTTTTTACTTCGCTGTCATTTGACATGTTCTCAATAAGCCCCGGCCATTTCAGTCTATTAGCTCTCACGATGTCAGTGATCAATGGTGATTTAAACAGAATGTGTATTTCTTTGTTACTTCTCACTCTCCGTTCCCCGCCGTTTGAATTTTGATGGGTCCAAAGATAAGTCATAAGACTTTTTTCGAAAATGTATAATAAGACTTCATCGTTTGCAGTTGTGCTCCAAGTTTCAGTCATACAAAACGGCTGGTCTTATCAACGTTTCATATATTTTAATCCTGTTGCTGCGAAATAGATAAAAACCACAAAGTCGGCCTAAAAAAATCATTCTATATTTGCCTTGATAGACAACTGTATACTTCTGTGTCAACGGTGGTTTTAGGTGTCCAGGTACCTAGTTTAGTTTAGCACATTGTGTGTTAGTTTATCTAACAATACTTCATTCTGTTGTGACAATTGACCTTAAATATTAAAATTTACTCTTTTTTTCCCTATATCTGCTTCTTTCACTTTCATCAATATGGTTTTTTGTTGTCTACCTATCACCATTGCCTCTGCATTTTCTAAGCTTATCTTCATATTCTTTTCCTAGCACTTTCCTCCCAGTGTTGACTCGATTGATATAGATAAGTGGACTTTCTTGTGTGTCCTCTAGTGATACGAGGTCATCTTAAATAACAGTTTCAAAATACAATCTTCTGCGCTCACAGATTCCTTACCTATACAGTCAGTAAACATTATGGAAAGATGGGGATAAAGCAGATAACCTCCCCCTACTAATAAATTCCCTTCAAACGGCTTGGATGTGCCGTATTATTTACTTACCCAGCTTTCACTTGACGTCTATAAACTTTTATACACTTCAAAAAGAACTTTGCTAATTGCATATCTTTTTAGGCAATCCCACAGTATTTCGAGATGTACTCTGTCACAAACGTTTTCATAGTATTTAATGCGATGTTGTTGTAACTTTGAGCATATTCTACTTAGCTTTCTATAAGCTATCATTAGCTATAAATATCGCCTCTATGCAGTTCATGTTTCTTCTGAATCCCATCTGGGCTTCTGAGACTTGGTCTTCCAAATATCTTAATCTTATTTCAATTAATGTGGTATGCATTGTCTCCTGTTTGGTTTAGCAGAGATGTCCCTCTATGATTAGTGCATTTTGTCTTACTGTCTTTGTGTCTTCTATAGCAGCATGATTATTCCTGTTTTCCAATCATTTGGTGTTTCTTCGTCTAACCAGGCGACATGTAAAACACTCTGAACCGCCTTACTCAGATATCCTCCGCTGCTTGGATAACTGCTGCAGGTAGATCAGCAACTTCCGTCGCTTTGTAATACGATGAAAATGTTTGCACATTTCCTTCTCCCTTGTAATATAGGGTTAGCCATATTTATGGGACACATTTCAAATGCATGTATGGAGCATTTAGAAAGCAACATTTATCACCAAAACATACGTAAAACACTTCCAAAGGAAAGGAGTTTTAAACTGTGTTTGAAGATTAGACACATCATTGACTACTCTTTGAATTGTAGTCTCATTTCTCAATGTGATGTTTAATCGTCGTTAAAGACTTTGCGTTCCAAACATTCGGAAATATCTGTCTGCGTCACCTTAGAGACTTAATCAGGTGGAGATTGGAGCACTTTGCGTCGTGTTCGTTGTGGATGACGATGATCTTTAAATGAGCAAATGTCTGCGTCTTTCCTTCACTTGCTTGAGCTTTCATGTGATACTTTGTTCGGTTCTCATCAGTTCTCCGCATCAAGTTATCTTTCCTTCACTTGCTTGACTTTCATGTGATACTTTGTTCTGTTCTTATCGGTTCTCTGCATCAGGTTATCTTTCCTTCACTTGCTTGGGCTTTCATATAATACTTTGTTCTGTTCTCATTGGATCTCCGCATCAGGTTATCTTTCCTTCACTTGCTTGGGCTTTCATGTATTACTTTGTTCTGTTCTCATTAGTTCTCCGCATCAGGTTATCTTTCCTTCACTTGTTTGAGCTTTCATGTAATACTTTGTATTGTTATCATCAGTTCTCCGCATCAGGTTAACTGAATCCTCTCTTACTTTTGAAACAGATTAGAAGAGACAACACAAAGGTGAAACATAAATGTGGAAGAAAACAAGAATTCACCTCAATAAAAAGCATGCTGTAGTTGGTCGCCAAGGTAGTTAGAGCATGTGATGCTATGAGGACTCTCGTAGTTCTTGAGTGGCCCAGGTTCTTGTTCGTCCGTATAAGCAAAAGACACGTGCAGCACTGTAGGTGGATATAGAGAAATGGTTGTAATCATTGATGTATGACTTTATGCTGTTCCGTTTTTCTCTCTTTCTTCTAGCTCTTTAGTACGTGCCAGTGTTTCAGTTTGTCTTTCTGTCTGTATGTATGTACTATTTTGTTTCCTAGTCTCTATTAAAAACTCTTATCTACTGGGTTGGTAGTCCTATTTCGAATATTTACTTTTTTTTTTCACTAACTAAACAACAATAAGATCGTTGTCAACGGCATACCTGATAAGGAGAACTCACCAGGGATCAAAAAAATATTTATCCAGATAAGAGTTCAAGCAAAGAGAATCGCCAGAGATGAAGAAATTTTTTTTCTTAACAGAAATTTATTACATCTGAGATCGCCTTAAGCGAACTCCTAATGGACGAACTTACACTAGTACACTGACAGTAAAGTAAAGCAAACACTATCTTTGAGCCTTCTGCCAATAGGGCATATGATACTAGACTAATATTTGTATAGGGCAGTGATTCTTAACCTTCCCAATACTGCGACCCTCTACTACAGTTCCTCATGTTGTGGTGACCCTTTAGTACAGTTCCTCATGTTGTAGCGACCCTTTACTACAGCTCCTGATGTTGTGGTGACCCTTTACTACAGTTCCTCATGTTGTGGTGACCCTTTAGTACAGTTCCTCATGTTGTAGCGACCCTTTACTACAGCTCCTGATGTTGTGGTGACCCTTTAACGCATTTCCTCATGGTGTGTTGACCCCCAATAATTCAATTAGTTTCGTTGCTTTTTCATTACTTTAGTTAATATGTGTTTTCTGATGGCCTCGGCGACCCCTGTAAAAAGGTCGTTCGATCCCCAAAGGGGTCGCCACCCACAAGTTGAAAACCGCTGTTATAGACGAATAGGCTCACGATATCTGATAATTTCAACATGACGCCGACGGCTTTACTTCCCAAGACTAACTGTTGAAGTTAAAGGGTCTTCTTCATTGCACTGGAGTTTTCTCCAAAGTGTACCCAGTTTTTCCCGCAGAACCGGTAGCTGCCTGTAGACTGCATCACATGGAGCTCCTGCGATGATCCGCCAGGGGTCTCCCAAACAATTGTACCGTTTATCTGAACGACGCGGCCAGGAAACCAACCCACGACCTTCAGAAAGCCAGAGAAACATCTTGACCACTTCGCTCCGGAGACTCATTCACCCTCTTTCCTTTTCCAATTCAACTTCTGCACACCCTATCCTCCCCACTGTGCCTGGTACTCATTTTAGGCAGGGTAGAATTGGGATCAAATGTCTATTTTAATTTTGTTTAAATACGAATGGCTGTGGATTTGAACTCAAGAGCTTCCTGCATGCAGCCAAGCCGTCTAGCCGCTAAAAAAATCCACCAAAGCTGTATATGAACTGATACTGGTATATAAGTGAGTGTGCATGTAGCGATATGAGAATGTGGGTATGTATGTAGAGTTGAATGTATACATTTGCGACCCATGCCTTTTTCTGTTTTGACCTCATACACATATTAGGTATTTTGTGGTATGAACATAACATATTTTGCGGATAGAGTGTGAAAGATATGAGTTTGAAAAGGCCCGCAGTAAGATAGGCATCTGTGTGCCCAATGTGGGACTCTTTAATAAAAATGACGCCCCTAGTTCATTCCATTGATACTAATGAAAATTATTCACTGACTCACCTGTACAGTTGTGAGAACCACTGCAGCAAACAGACGATCAAACGATAACAATCCCTGATCCTGATTGTTTTGAGCTGAACCGAACAAAGTCTTCGAGTCCATCAAAAACTTATTGGAACACTCGTGACACAGAAATGAGGCCAATGTCCAAGCGACAAACACACCTGCCGCCAACAGAACATCAGTCCAACTGACCAGTTTCCAGCTTTTCATGGTGGTTCGGTCGTTTGGTAAACACCTGGGACTACACACATGTTATGGAATCACAACAGTTTCATTACCTAATAGAACACGTGAATCGATGAAATAGTCAAGACAAACAAGGGAACCAAAAATAGTATAAATATACACACAAATAAGAATAGCCTCACGTCGTCTCCACAGTTCTCTCCTGCCGTTGCGTCATGGAGGGAAGGAACTTTTTCCTAGGATTTGTGCGGGAACAGATTGAGGGCCCTTTGGGAGCGAGTGAACAGTGTGGAGGCACAGCCAGATCATTACGGTCTGAGGAGAATGGTCTGCGAGGAGTTACCAGGGAATCTAACCGAGGGATATTGGCGTTGCGATGAGTGACCAGGGAATCAAACAGAAGGAGATTGGCGCTGTGATCAGTGACCAGGGAATCTAACAGAAGGAGATTGGCGCTGCGATGAGTGACCAGGGAATCAAACAGAAGGAGATTGGCGCTGTGATCAGTGACCAGGGAATCAAACAGAAGGAGAATGGCGCTGTGATCAGTGACCAGGAAATCAAACAGAAGGAGATTGGCGCTGTGATCAGTGACCAGGGAATCTAACAGAAGGAGATTGGCGCTGTGATCAGTGACCAGGGAATCAAACAAAAGGAGATTGGCGCTGTGATCAGTGACCAGGGAACCTAACCGAAGGAGATTGGCGCTGTGATCAGTGACCAGGGAACCTAACCGAAGGAGATTGGCACAGCGATGACTGACCAGGGGATTTGGCTAATACTCAACACTCAGGGGAGAGGTGAGACGTATATACAATCAGACATATACTGGTGCCATCGGAATTGGAACTCTTCGCTTGCTGTTGAAGATGAGGCTGCAGCGCTTATGGAAGTATCCAGAGTGCTATGATGTCAATTCTTAATTCAACATTCAAATCTAGTGAAAACATTCAAGCCACTGGCTGTCTCTGAAGATCCTTGTTATCCTTATTATCGTATATTTTGTTTTGTTACCACTGTTACCGCATTTAAAGTGTGTTTTCATACTTCTGGGCTCAGTTAGGGATGCGAAGAATTCTTTTGTGGGGAACTTTATGGTGCAAAAAAAAAGGAAATTCCTAAATATGACAGCAGCTACACAACCAGGACTGTAATGCTTGCGTGGGATCGTATTCAAACTCGTGGCCAGTTTGCATTAAAACGCATATGAAAACGGACAAAGTAATTGCACTAGAAATTACTGTGGATCAAAAAGTCCTTATTCAGAAACTGTAGACAGTCGTACGATATTATGAAAACATCGAAGATCTGACCAAGAACTGGTACCAGTCTAACCTCGCTATCACAAATGACGCAGCACCTGAATCATACGGTTCTTTCCTAATAGTTGACTACAAATGACGTCACGGGACAGTCACATACTTTAAGAGGGTGGTTAAAATCGGATTTACCAGCTTTCTGTGTTTTTTTCCAAGGCGTCGATAAGGTTTTCGCGCGTTTATTCTAGCGGTGTCTCTTCCAGCGGCGTATTTTCAATCTTTGCCATGAATTTCTTTGCATTAGCACCAGTTGCCGCGTTCCGACATCTCTCCAGATCTTCTAACGTATAAAATTGTTTTGATCATGATTTCGTGAACTCAGCAGTATACATCTAGCTTACGTTGACATTTTTCGTTTTTTTTTTTTTTGCCAGCTGCCGGCGTATCGGTGTTCTATATTTTACGATGTGAGGGCTTTTAACCACCCCAAAACATCTAGAACTGGCCCCAACCCCAACCTAATTACGTTTCACGACCGTTTCCAGACTAGATCCCACGACTGTATGCAGCCTAGGTCCCACGAATGTATGCAGCCAAGGTCCCACGACTGTATGCAGCCTAGGTCCCACGACTGTATGCAGCCTAGGTCCCACGACTGTATGCAGCCGAGATCGTGATCTGTGGATTTCCTCTGTTTGTGGACCGCTACTCAGAAAGCACCGAATCATACATCTATCACTAACTTTCAGCTAGAACAGTGCTGACTGTAAAACTGACCACTCCTTTGTTGTTAAAAGAGTTAAGCTGAAACGAAGGAACATCTTTGCATCAAGAAGTAAATCCATCCCTGGGATAAATATGTCTCAAGCTAAAGATCCTGAAAAGCTTTTTTGAGTTCCAGCAGCAGCTGGAAGATGCTTTTACTGATATACCAGCCGAGTACGATAAACACATACAAAAATGGGTGTTGATGATTGTTCATGAAACGTCTGCAAAAGTCTATGGCATTAAACAATATAGAAGTGAAGACTGATCTGAGTTAGATAGATACCACTGGCAAGTTACGATCAGTTCGCATGTGTAAGCGTTAGCATCTAACGATTATACTGAAACGAGTATTACGTGATATTTTCTTCGCTGTTGAGAGTATGCGCGCGCAGCTAGCATCTATGAACAGTACTAGTAACCGGTAGCTTTTACACGTTGCAGTCTCTGCATAAGTGGCGCTTTTCGCTATCTTTAAGACGTAAATCAAGCGTCCGATCTGTAATAAATAGTAACCAGCAATAAAAAATAGTAAAATAATGCATTTTGCTTTAGTAATGGCAGGCGAAAGCTACGATTTGCAGACGTTACATGCACGCTTAGCCACTGAAATAGAAACCACGGCAAACGTTGATCGAAATAGACGCATTACCACTCCTTTCAGAAACACTAACACTCAAATCATCTTCTATTATATATATATATATATATATATATATATATATATATATATATATATATATATATATATATATATATATATACCAGCGATGTAATTAAATCGTTGTTCTCGCCACACGCTGGCTTATACACACAGACGTACTTAAAGACATGCACACACATAGGCATGCACACAAACACACACACAAACAAACGGCTAGTCTTGGCTCACACGTTGATTCTAATACAGAACATCCGTCTCTAAGGAGATAGTCCACCCTGTGGACGAAACCACGTCCTCATCAACTAACTTCTCTAAACCTCGTGTCTTACTCAGGGCTGCCGAAATTATTTCCGAATAGTACAATTTGTTAGTGTGTTTTAAAACGGTACTAAAACGCACTAACAAATATCCTTTTTTTTTTTAAATTAAGGGATGTTAAAAACTCTGCATGCACGCACATATACACTTACAAACACACACACACACACACACAAACTACATATAAAACTTACTTCATTTAGATAAGCACAGAATTAAAACTTTTTACCCATTATATCTTTGCTGTACCATTTTCTTCCTGCTCACTGTGTGCACTTAATGTCTTGGAGCAATGGATTTATTGTTGAAGTCTTCATAGAAGAGCAGTTTATTTATCCTAATATTGTTAAGCAGAGAAAATAATCTTTCTGCAGAGGCTGGGGAATGAGGTAATGCTAAAATACTCAAACATACATTTTGATACTAATGAAAAGCGATTTTCACCTCCCCATTTTTCTTCTAATAGTATAAAACATTTGTCAAGGTGTGTGTGTGTGTGTGTGTGTGTGTGTGTGTGTGTGTGTATGTGAGATTGTGTGTGATTGTGTGTTTAGTATTGATCTAGCGCGAAAATCCCCCCCCCCTTTTTTTTTTTTCCTCATTTGTGTTTAGACTTTTCTTCTTTAACAAGGCTGAGAGATGTATTGACTGGTAGCATTATTGAAGCCAGTTTTCTTTCCTGATCACTAACTGATTAGTGATTCCTGATCACTAACTGATTAGTGATTCCTGACCACTAACTGATTAGTGATTCCTGATCACTAACTGATTAGTGATTCCTGATCACTAACTGATTAGTGATTCCTGATCACTAACTGATTAGTGATTCCTGATCACTAACTGGATCCAGCTCCGTGTGGGTTCCAGGGGCCCATGTGAAGAAAGCAAAAAAAGACTTACGGCTTCCCTACAAGCATGTCGTGAGATTCGACTAATTAGAGTTTATTTAAAGCCGGAGAGCATCTGCCTGCGACGCTCTGAACCAAAAGTCTGCATACAAATAAGCTAGAGTGCACGCAACACTCAAGCTCTGGAATCAGACTAGAGGGCAGAAATGGACGAACAACTAGAACTGTCTGCCAGATTTATCAGTCAGTGAGAGCAAAGAAGACGAACAAGACAGGATAAAGTGTACAACGCCAAAATGTAACATGCAAAATATCTAGAATGTACCAAAACATGTGACGTGGTACCAAAAGTACAGTTTTTTTTTTTTTTTTTTTGACATGGTTCGATTAGTAACAATTTGTCCCAACCTCGACAGCCCTGGTCTAATTATGATATCTTTAACTGCGTGATTTCTGAACTAAATTGTGTTTAAACAAAACGTCAAGCCGTTCGTGGGATGGTTGAATATGCGTCCACAAACGTTTATGGAGTGAATGCCTGTCTGTTTTAGTTGAATACATCACATTCAGATCCTCTGAGTCGCATACTCAATAAATAGAGAGGTAACTAGTTTAAAAACACAACAACTGTGTCTCTAAAGTTCCCTTTACTTGTCCTTCAAATAGCTGAGAAACCGAAATTAATTACACAGTTTTTGAATACTAAAGTATAAGGCCATTGAAAATGTTGAATAACTAGGACGCGTACACTGTTGAACGAATAGAAACAGTATCTCTGTGAAGTCACCCGTACGATATTTTTTGAACGGAAGACATTTTTGCACACAAAAGGACTGGCACTGAGTGGCCTGCTGTTATGTTAGAAAGCTACAAGATCAAATTCATGTGTTTTGCATCTCGTCATCGTTTACCAGCTCTTCTCAACCTGTGGGTCGCGATCCTTTTTTGGGATCAAACGACTCTTTCCCAGGGGTCGCCGCAGACCATCGCAAAACACATATTCGTTGAAGTTATGAACAGAAAAAAATTATGGTTGGGGGTATCCACAACACGAAGAACTGTATCAAAGGGTTGCGGCGTTAGGAAGGTTGAGATCCACTGCTAAAGACAAAATGACTCGCTCTTGAAGAGCAGTGACAGTTGTCATAAGATCGTTTAGGGTGGAGGTAGCCCATTTACTAGCAAAGTCGTCGGGACACAGGGGCTCCCTGAGACCCCCCCCCCCCCCCCCATCCTAACCCCCCTACCCCAGATAGTTTGTAAGATCCACTCACCCGAACTACGTATAGAAGTTTTCTTTCAGCTTGTTACACGTTTCAAGTAGGTATGGACATCACAGCACATCGGTCTAACGCAGACATGCACCATCCTCCAATGTAGCAAACATTTCAGTGTCGCCATGTTAACCGTAACGAATTTGAGTTTACTTACATATTTCCTTTCCTTACCTTGCAACCCGTTTCTGCATGTTTAACCTCGATTAATACCAGTTCCAATAGTCGGTGTTGAAACTGTGTTTGCGTGTACGTTCGTGCGTGTGTGTGTGTGTGTGTCAATTGTAAGGACACCGAATGAGCGCAAGCACCGTTTTTGCTTAACTCTTTCAAGCAATAGTAAGTACAATAGTTTACCATTGCTTACGGTGGAAGTCCCACAGCGTTACTGAAATAAACGGAAAACCGTCTGCCGTCCAATCGGATGCTGCTGAATCGAGCTGGGTATTTCAGGAAATTCAACCGTGTTCATAATTGGTAAGTCATAGACAAACCAAAGCAAGTTTTCATCTTTGCAGTGTAATCAACACTCGATATATCGTTGGCAGAATATGGATTGGGACTGCTCATGATCTCAATGAGCTAGTATCTACAGCTGAGAAGCATTTAGACTGAATATATGAGGGTGTGATTATGTGATTTACAAGAGATACTCAAACTGTATGTGATACATTCTTTACACTGTCGACTATCACAGAACAACTCAAGATGTTGTAGGCCAAGTCATACCTCAGTGGCTGCAGACAATAAAACATTCTCCCATGACGCCCTAGATACTGTAAGGAGCACAGTCTAGTGAAAGGTAAGCGTCAGATGGCACAAGCAAAAGCCACAGTCAACCAGGTGTGCGTTTTTTGTAGAGATATGGATACGGAGAGAATGGCAGAGCAAAAGAAGCAAACTCAAGGAAGATCATACTATCGCCACAGCGGATCTAAATTGGCTAATGGGTACTACTGAAGTAAACATTCAACATATCTTCTTCTTTGTTCTCAACTTTCACCGGTTGTCATTTCTGGTGGAACCTTCTGGTTGTTCGGAACTTTGGTCTTGTTCCGGAACTTCAGTTTTGCTTGCACAGCAGTTTTTACAGATCTTGCTTATTTGTATGCAGGCTGTTGGTTCCTCGCCTCCCAGGCATATGCATTCTGACTTTGAAGGAAACAGCATAACTAGTTGCCTTCATAATGCCAGCGTGCCGGATTTGTTCCCATCTGCAGGCGATTTGGCAGCAGACCGCATTGCGTTAAATTCGAAAGTGGCAAGAGAGACTACCGTCTAGAAAGCAATGGCAGACCACTCGACGGAATTTTCCCACACACACACACAAAAACCACAACAACAACAAATAATACAATTGCTAAGGTTGGTTTTGCAACACCGTTTTTACCTTATCTCTTTCAAGCAATATTGAGTACAATAGTTTGCCATTGCTTACTGTGAAAGCCCCACATTGTTATCGATGTAAACGGTACGCACTAACTTCATTTTTTTTAAAAGCGAAGTGTGTCTGTTTCCTTTTTCTAACCAATAAATGGGGCAATAAACCCGCACAGGGTATTCAACAACTGATCTCCTCCTATGTATTGTGATTATTGTCAGAGATGGCTCTGTCATAGGTGGCGTAGGAGAAGTTTTGTAGGCTCATAGCAATGTGGACAATACGTGGTGCAACAAAACCTATCATATGATCTCAGAACATCTAGTTTGGGAATGTATATGGAGGCAGTCAGTGTAGCTTTCCTCTAGCTTGAGAACCATCTGTACAAATATGTCCTCTTTAAATATTTCACTTCCAAGCTTACAGCCCTAAAGAGCGCACGCGAGAAAGCAACTTTTCGGATGCGGTTGTAACAGTCGTAAATTGCAATTGTATAGAAGCATTATATGGTTATGTTGTATTCTGTCGTGGGTTGCCGTAATCACAGGTGCTGGGTTCGCAAAGCATGCTGAGATTTGTGAATGCAGACAAGCTTCGCGCAGTGACAGGCTTCGGTTCAAAGATTGCAGATAATCAACTTTCTTCGAATCTTTTCTCTGAAGAAGCTGGTGTGATGGGAAACGAAAAGACAGCCATAGTGTTTGGTGCTACACCACCTGCTGTGAATTAACACATGACAAGCTTTATGTGTGGTCCAGACCCTTTGAGAGCAAGTGAATATTTTGGAAGTTCGAATAGATTATCATGTTCTGGAGAAAATGGTTCAGCGGGAAGTGACCGGATAATGTGGCCTACGTTCAGTTTTGATTGGACATTCAAGACGGACATAAATACGGACCGCCACACTCACCAGTAAAATCAAGTGCCTTGCCGTGGACGATCATTCCTCTCCACAATACTCGGTCTGGAACTGCGTTTATCAGTTCGTGTGTTGACATCCCTCCATGCCATGACAAAAGACTGCCAAGAATCTTCTCTGGTGTCTTCCCCAGTCTCTTTTTCCACAGATCTTTCCAGTGGTCACAAGATGTTCCATTTTCCTTCTTCTCATAACATGACCAAAAAATAATTGACTGTCCCATTCTAATGTTTGTTATAAGTTGTCTTCGATCATTCGCCTTTAAAAAAAAATATGAGTTGCTCTTTTTAGCTGTCCACGGAATTTTAAGTATTCTTCTGCAAAATCACATCTCTGAGTCATCAAGATATTGTTTGGCTTCTATATTAAATGTTCAGGCTTCACAGCCGTAAGTTAGAACTGGCTCTATATAGCATGTGAGAGTTCTTTTCCTAACCTCCAGTGACATGCATTTATTGCATAAAATGTTCTTCTTATTTTAACATGTAGTTTTGGCCTGTCCTGTTCTATTCTTCATCTCCGTAATACGTCTTCCATTGGGTGTTATCCATTTGCCTAGATACTTATATTTCTGTACGTGTCTTGAAATAAAGCCTTTGAATTTTATTATACATTTAGGCACTATTCTTTTCTTGGAAATTACCATAACTTCTGTCTTTCCATTATTCAAACTGAGGACCATCAACCACAAATCTTGGCATATCCATGATATATCTCATTATATATTCAGCGTATAATGCACAAAAAAAAACCTGGTTATAGTACGCATCCTTGTCTAACTACCCTCTTTATGCTTCGAAATGTTCCCAACTGTTTATACATTCGTATAATTGCTTTGTGCTGCCATAGATGTTCCTTATAATTCGTAAGTCTTTTTCGTCAATGTTTAATTTTTCCAATAGTTTGATTTTTTCTTCACGTTCAACGCAATCAAATGCTTTCGTATAGTCAATTAAACATAAGTAAACATCGTTTTTTTTTTTTTACCTTTAAAGCTCTCTACATACATCACTGGAATTAAAACTCGGCCTATCCGCTGCAGATGGGGAGGGATTATCCACTCCAGCAATGTCAGATCTTTAAATCAGCTGAGCTTATCTTTGACTGACTGACTGACTTTCTACAACACTAGGACATTACACAAGCGATAAACACCCGATGTCACAAAGTGTCACCATGTGAATGAGGATTGCCGTGGAGAGGTCCCAGAAACCGCGTTCAGACAATAGGCTATTTGCAGTATTGTATATTCTAGAGTCTCACAGGCGGCTGACCGAAGACGCTCTAGACAAATATGTTTCCAGCTATTATGCAGACAAAAGGACATGGTCATCACCGTGTGTTTACCTTGGTTAAACAGTTTTTGAATGCAGTCGATTTTGTGTATTATTTGGAAGGATTGATATTTGATTTTGCTTTTTTTTTTTTTTTTACATATTTTATTCTAATCAAAATATTACAGCAGTATGCACCATGCAAAATACAACTAAATATGCACGAGAATGTACTGTGCAATCTATTGTGTGTGCCTTCGTTGTTCGAATTTACAACGGCGAAACATTGCTTTGGATTTTGTTTGTTTTAGTGACTAGTGTCTTAGTTGTTTGATTGATTTGTAAGATGTTTGTTTGATTAATTGGTGCGTTGGTTGTTTCCACTGAGTGGTTAACGTTTTGCGTCTCCAGCCATGACCTCCATTGTCAGATGCTTGAGCAGCGCCGTTAGGTTACATTTTTCGATGAAGTTAACAATAGGTAATTATTATTCTTCTTCGCGTTCACAACAGTAAACTCTGACAGAAAGTTCTGGTTGTTCGTCCACCTCTTGACTTTATCTTTGTTTTAGAAACTGAGTAGCACAGCAAATGCAATTACATAAGGTTAACCAAAGCAAAATGAATGCAATTTTTATTATTCCTAATCAGCAATAATATTCAAATATTTTTATCAGTCCTTCGCATCCGTACATTTTAATCGTCTGTTATAATTTTGATTAGGCTGCAAGCATACGAAAAACCGGCAAGCTGAGAGACCGGAAGGTGATAAAACGGCTGAGACCCGAGGGAAACTCTGAATGTTCTCGGCTTGTGCGGTCAGTCGCACTGCTGTTGTGTGACCGCATGTGATCCACAGCGCAGGTACGGCCGACTGAGCAGTGAGATTGATGAGACTGTCTGACTGATTACGGCGGTGATAGGTTTCTATAGTTAGATCTGAACATTCTTCAGTAATTGAACTGTGTAGAGCTAGATATCAGTGTGTATCATGGCTCGGAGATATTTGATTTCAGGCCACGAAGAGCGATTTTTCACATTTGTTAGTGGAAGTGCATAGCACATTGTCTGCTGGAACACGTGGTGGTTGTTTATAATTTGTTTTCAGGAAAATAGACAGATTTTAAATGTTATGGTTACATTTATTTGCTTGATTCAAGATAAAACTTGTAGTTTGTTAACTAGGCTTTGCTGTGTAATTGTAATCAGATGTTGTTATGTAAAACAATTATTCACATTTTCTCTGCCTGGGATATAAACATCTTTCATGGCTCCTGCACAAACGAACCTTTGTCTTTCCTCTACTTTTCCTATTTAGGCTGCTCAGCGGGGCACTACTTATTATCTTCACCACAATGTCTTTCCTCCTCTCCCTACTTCTTCTTGTTTTTCTGTTACCTCTTTCCGTCAAGCACAGTAACACTCTTCTCAACTAATTTTCGAATACTATTTCTAAAGTTATTATTTATTTACTTTTTAAGAACACGACACTGTAAGCTCGTAGGTTTTCTTGGAATAGAAGTTATCGCAGTGGTGATAATTCAGATGGATGTTTCGATAATGAGCGTTCTACACCAACAAAGATATCGACAACGCGATGTAAACCTAAAATATTTTTTTTTAAAGCTAAGAGAGGCAGTCTGTCCTCTAAGGTATGCCATGCCAGAAAAAAAAAGTCAAATCAGCCAGAATTTCTTTATGTGATAAACTCGTAAATTTTTTTTGTCTGCAGTCAACATTGTCTGCTCTGATTACCTATGATCTACACAATTCTTTAACAACAGGAGTTGGTGTCCTATATGAAATGTTCTGACAGATCTGAATAGGTCTATTGTTGACTGTTTGGTCCCATCAGAATTATATTCAAGCTTAGCAGCAGCAGGTATTTTGCATCCTCACAGCTGCTGGTTGCAAGGAAAATGTGAGCTATATCATACAAAACATTAAGTCAGACACGCTGTTGTAGACATCGATAACCCTGAATGGCTTTGCCTCAAAGCTGCTCGGAGTATTCATAATTGGTTGGCAGTGAGCAGGTACAAATTCAAGTTTAGCTTTCAGGTCGTTAGTTTATCAGTTTCAGTGGCAATGAAAGAGCTTCAGAAATAATGATCATTCAGCGTGACATAGTCAACCTCTAGTCAAGAGCGCCTTCTTGTCGGTTTCACTGCCAGGCTAGCACACAGAGCTTGTTTCATTCTGCTCACTTATCACTATTAGGCTAGCACACAGAGAGCTTGTTTCAGTCTGCTCACTTATTATTGCCAAGTTTACACAGAGAGCTTGTTTCTGTCTGCTCACTTATTATTGCCAGGTTTACACAGAGAGCTCGTTTCAGTCTGCATACTTACCACTACCAGGCTAGCACAGAGAGCTTCTTTCAGTCTGTTCACTTATCACTATTAGGCTAGCACACAGAGAGCTTGTTTCTGTCTGCTCACTTATTATTGCCAGGTTTACACAGAGAGCTTGTTTCAGTCTGCATACTTACCACTACCAGGCTAGCACAGAGAGCTTCTTTCAGTCTGTTCACTTATCACTACCAGGCTAGCACACAGAGCTTGTTTCAGTCTACTCACTTATCACTACCAGGCTAGCACACAGAGCTTGTTTCAGGCTGCTCACTTATCACTGCCAGGCTAGCACATAGAGCTTGTTTTAGTCTGCTCACTTATTATTGCCAGGTTTGCACAGAGAGCTTGTTTCAGTCTGCTCACTTATCACTACCAGGCTAGCACATAGAGCTTGTTTTAGTCTGCTCACTTATCACTACCAGGCTAGCACACATAGCTTGTTTTAGTCTGCTCACTCACCACTGCCAGGCTAGGACAGAGAGCTTGTTTCAGTCTTCTCACTTATTACTGCCAGGCTAGCACAGAAAGTTTGTTTCAGTCTGCTCACTTTTCACTACCAGGCTAGCACACAGAGCTTGTTTCAGTCTGCTCACTTATCACTACCAGGCTAGCACAGAGAGCTTGTTTTAGTCTGCTCACTTATCACACCCAGGCTAGCACAGAGAGCTTGTTTCAGTCTGCTCACTTATCACTACCAGGCTAGCACAGAGAGCTTGTTTCAGTCTGCTCACTTACCACTACTAGGCTAGCACAGAGAGCTTGTTTCAGTCTGCTCACTTACCACTACTAGGCTAGCACAGAGAGCTTGTTTCAGTCTGCTCACTTATCACTACCAGGCTAGCACAGAGAGCTTGTTTCAGTCTGCTCACTTATCACTACCAGGCTAGCACAGAGAGCTTGTTTCAGTCTGCTCACTTATCACTGCCAGGCTAGCACAGAGAGCTTGTTTCAGTCTGCTCACTTATCACTGCCAGGCTAGCACAGAGAGCTTGTTTCAGTCTGCTCACTTATCACTACTAGGCTAGTACAGAGAGCTTGTTTTTCAGTCTGCTCACTTATCACTGCTAGGCTAGCACAGAGAGCTTGTTTCAGTCTGCTCACTTATCACTGCCAGGCTAGCACACAGAGCTTGTTTCAGTCTGCTCACTTATCACTGCCAGGCTAGCACAGAGAGCTTGTTTCAGTCTGCTCACTTATCACTACCAAGCTAGCACAGAGAGCTTGTTTCAGTCTGCTCACATATCACTACCAGGCTAGCACAGAGAGCTTGTTTCAGTCTGCTCTTATCACTACCAAGCTAGCACAGAGAGCTTGTTTTAGTCTGCTCACTTATCACTACCAGGCTAGCATAGAGAGCTTGTTTCTGTCTGCTCTTATCACTACCAAGCTAGCACAGAGAGCTTGTTCAGTCTGCTCACTAACCACTACCAGGCTAGCACAGAGAGCTTGTTTCTGTCTGCTCACTTATCACTACCAGGCTAGCACAGAGAGCTTGTTTCTGTCTACTCACACTGCAAGTCTAACACACAGAGCTTGTTTCGATAACCACATTAAGAACACTACTTGACTATATCTAGCACACTACTTGACTATATCTAGCACACTACTTGACTATATCTAGCACACTACTTGACTATATCTAGCACTCTACTTGACTATAACTAGAACACTACTTGACAATATCATCTAGCACACTACTTGACTATATCAAGCACACTACTTGACTATATCTAGCACACTACTTGACTATATCTAGCACACTACTTGACTATATGTAGCACTCTACTTGACTATATCTAGAACACTACTTGACTATGTCATCTAGCACACTACTTGACTATATCAAGCACACTACTTGACTATATCTAGCACCCTACTTGACTATATCTAGCACACTACTTGACTATATCTAGCACACTACTTGTCTATATCTAGCACACTACTTGACTATATCTAGCACACTACTTGACTATGTCGGATCGGCACGCTGAGCATTTACTCTATCAGCACTAGAAAAATATTTCACATCATATTGTACATTTCCAACAGTGTTTTATTTTTAAGAAAAAATTTAAAAAAAAGTGAGTAGACTTCAGCAAATACATGGTGCGTTATTAAGTAAGGAATCCATTAGGATTGGAACATTGTGTTTTGTTAAACACAAAAATAGGCATGCTGACGTCTCTGGCTATCGCTCTCTGGATCTTTCTGTTTAGGTGACCGCTAGCATGTCCCTGTATCCCAAAGAAGGAAGAGAATTTTGGTAACGTCTGAGTAACTCCAGGGCCGCGTCCAAAGCCAGAGAACCGTTAGAGACTAAGACTGTATTGCTGAGACCCTGTGTCCATGTTTTGTGAAACGAAGATAACTTTAAATACGGCGGGTTGTCTATGATCACGTGTGGGATGTTCAACAACGTAGACAGAATATGTCCATGCAGACGCTCCGTGACCACAATTCTACCTCTCTGTAGAAACTGAAATCCTTCCGCAGCTACCAGGAAAACAGTCTCCATTGTTTGCCTTCCTGTATTGGTCCGCCATTTCAACCACTCGCCCACATCAAAAGTAATATTTTTAGGAATCTTAGGAAAAGTAAAGCTTGATTTTTCGCTGTCTTCTCTTCGTAGCCATACGATATCATACAACGGTGGCATTTGACGAGGAATCATTCCAATACAGAAAGCCAGATCCGGTGCAAGAATAAGCTTAATTCCCCTAAAATTGTTCTTGGCTATTTCTAAAGACTGTTGATCTCGCAACAATATTACCAAATTGGAACGATTGGAATAGGTTTCTCGAGCGAATTCTAAATTGCTAGAGTAACCCTCGTGCAGCCAGATGCTTTGTGAGAAAAGTATGCACTGTCTTTCAGGAAAAGCTTCGATGTACTTTCTTCGAATGCGATCTTCAAATGCGTACCCAACAATATTACCACCTCCATGCATGAGGATAACCAAATCATCCTTAAGATATTTCTGGCTAATTTCTGATGCTGTCTTCAAAGCCGGGGCGGTCTCGCAATAATGGGTCTCGCAATGGAAAACAATAGTTTTATTGAGTTTTTCCAATAGCAAGACTTCTCCGGCAGCTATGGCCGGGTCGCCCTTGTTTTCCTGGACAGGGATATCTATCAACATCACGTGCCTGGCTTTGCCTAAAAGATCCTCCATTAGGTTAACCAGAATCCTCTGCGCTTCCTCTACGATTTCCTTGTTTGTTGTCAACGTTTTGGATCTCTTGTCTGTGTCTTCAGGATGGTCGACCAGCCGCCTTGATAGAAAGTTCTTCATTTCCGGATCAGTTTCAGCTTCGATGATCTGGGAAAACCGACCATTTAGTTCTGTGACCTCTTTTAAACTCTGAAACTTCAAGTCCTCATTAGTTTCCCTAAACGTTTGCAAACCATTATGAACATTGAATTTCATGTCTTCCTTTGAAATTATGTTCTCGTGTAAACTGTGAATCTCGAAATCATTCCGAGGCCGTCTGGTCTCATGTAAACTATTTATTCCCAAGTCCTTCTGGCGGTAGCGATCATGCCTAGCAGACGACAGTGATATGTTTGTCCACAGATGCACACTTGTTGAGTGTACAAAGATGACCAACGAAAAAGCCAGGAGCAAAACCACCAAACAGGTTTTATATTTTTGATCTTCTAGTGGCCCGTCTTCTGAAACTAGAGAGAGAGAGAGAGAAAAATATGTGTCCCTGTTAGACATTTCAAAACGTATTTACATAAAAGTAAGTAAAGATCCCTTTTCACGACTTTCGGCGCATCGGGCATATGGGCAGAGCGTCCCATATTTTTACAGACAATCAGCACTGTGTGGGTAATGTGGTCAGCATTACGCCGGCTGTCTTTACTTTCCCAGGACAGCCCATCATGGTACCCATTTTAGCCAGCAGTGGGTTTCGATCGCGGTATGCTGGCTCACGAGTCGGACTCGCAACGCCTTAGCCACGGACGCGGCATTTTTACATACATGGGTATTTATGACTATAAATCCTCTCATCATTTATGCATTTGTGACAATATTATGTACTGATCTAATTTTTCGTTCATGTCTAGCAGTTAGTAAATTCAGTAAGTGTTTATGCAATTGAACTGTTTCTTCCCCTTCTAACAATTATGCGATTAAACACTATTTTCAAAATCCTTACACATAATGGTCTAATATATGTTGAGTGTTGTTTGAAATTCCAAATGCAACAAAAACAACAATAAACACATCTTTTTTTTAAAACTATATGCCACTGCTTGAAAAGCAGAAAAGGGAAAAGAAGCAGTAGCAGCAGCGAATGCATAATAATAACAATAGGCTAAAGAAAGACGAAGAAGAAGCAAGAAGATAAAAGAAAAAGAAGAACAAGAACAAGAACAAGAAGAGGAGGGGAGAAGGATTAGAAGGAGGTGGAGAGGAGAAGTAAAAACGATATTTAGAGACGGAGATAGATAATAACAAAAGCAGAATTCATGATGCTAACTTTATACCTTTGACATATTTACACGACTGTTGGTCTGCGCCGATCTTCCCGTGTGTGTACACAAGAAGCCCAGCCAGTGCTATACCTAGCCCCAGGAAGTTGCTCGCTGACAGCTCTCGAGTTCCTAGAGCAGACAGCAGAAGCACCACGAGAAGCCTCTTGAAGATGTTGGCGATTGAGTGGCTGACGACATTCATCACCTAATACAGTTAACCTGGATTATAATTAGTCAGCCTAGAAACAGAACCCAGGCATCAATTACACAACATAATTACGTACATGCGTTGCTCACGGTTTCTTCTTTCGCTTTTTTTTTTTTCTAATATAATCAGGTGCCTGGCTGATTTGCGTGGGCGATCGTGCCTCTCCACAATCTGCTATTTGCAACTGCGCATGTCTGTTGGTGTGTAGTGGCTGTGACAAGAGGCTGTCAAGAATCTTCTCGCGCTGTCATCCGGTGTCTCTCTTTCCCCAAATCGGCTATCCTCCGAATAACGGGCACAAAAGATGGCGACCAATTCCGGCCAAAAAAAGGACCTCAGTCACGTGTCAATTGCGCACTTCCGGCGACTTAATTTGCGGTTTTCCGGCGACTATCGCCACCGCCAGATTCCCAAACGTCGCTCACGTGGCGTGGATTGGGCTCGACTAGATGGCTAGGACTCACGAGCAAAGCTGCAGGAGATGCCAAAGCTGCTGCTCTTGAGTCCCAGCCATCTAGTGTAGCCCCAATTCACGCCGCGTCAGCGGCGTTGGGACTCTTGGCGGTGGCGGTAGTCGCCTGAAAACCGCAAATTAAGTCGCCGGAAGTGCGCAATTGACACGTGACTGAGGCTCTGTTGGGATATTTTATGCCCGTTATTCGGAAGATAGCCCCCAAATCTTTCCATTGGTTCGCAGCATGTTCTATTTTCCCTCTTTTCATAACATAGCCAAAAATAATGACGGTCTCTTTTTGATGTTTGTAATAAGTTGTCTTCTAGCACTCGCCTGTTTCAAAACGTCTGGGTTACTCTTCTTAGATGTCCAAGAAATTCTAAGGATTTTTCTATAAAACCACATCTCCGATGTCTCACGATACCGTTCGGCTTGCTTACTAATTGTCCATAATTCATAGCCGTGTGAAAAAACTGGCTGCAACACGAACTAGACTACTTAGTGAGTGTTGCAGGAATAAAGAGCTCAAGTGAACCCGTCCAAAGTCTCCTTAACATGGTTCTCTCTGAATACCCATGTTCTTGTTGAACATTCCACACGTGATCATAGACAACCCGCCGTATTTGAAATTATCCTCGTTTCACAAAACATGGACACAGGGTCTCAGCAACACCGTCTTAGTCTCTAACGGTTCTCTGGCTTTGGACGCGGCCCTGGAGTTACTTAGACGTTACCAGAATTCTCTTCCTTCTTTGGGATATAGGGACATGCTAGCGGTCACCTAAACAGAAAGGTCCAGAGGGCGATAGCCAGAGGCGTCAGCATGCCTGGTTTGTGGGTACAAAAACACAATGTTCCAATCCTAATGGATTGCTACCCAGCAACACTAAAAAAAAAAAAAAAACACATCTCCCCACCTTTTTTTAAAAAAGATTACTTGCGTTTTTACAGCTGTTGTAAAAACGCAAGTAATCTTTTTTTTTTAAAAAAGGTGGGGAGATGTTTTTTTTTTTTTTTTCAATTCTTAAAGTAAACTTAGCGATATACGATATTTATGCTGTTACTTGATTAATTACTTACATTTAGGACGATATTTGTAGAAATATACGAATATGCGACGTGGTAAATCCCAGACGCCAATGCTAGTGCTACCAACATCGTGCTACATTTGGAGGTCAGCCCTTGTTCAGCGAGGACATACATCGCTGCCACAAACAGACCCTGCAGGTAGATAACGAGTGTGATGTGGGAGCGCGATCTGAGAGCTAACCACGAGTGAGTGTTAGATTCCTGTTGCATCTTCTTCAGGGTGATGTTCCTGGCAGCCAGAATCGTGTTTGAGGTAAAGGCTAGACTAACCCCTGCAGTATCCGACATCCTATTCAACTTCACTCCTGGAATAGAACGAGGCAAATTAATTTGTTGTGATAGTTACTGAAAGAAACAATTAATAGAAGGTTTTTTTTTTTTCCACTTCATGAGGCATATTTTGCTTTTTGTTTTAGCTTCATTTTTTTTTCTTTAAACTAGTCTTTATTCCATAGGTTGTGTCGTCTCCACGTGGGCTTATGTTGACTCCCTGTGTGGTTTATGTCGTCTCCCCGTGCTAGTTATGTCGTCTCCCCATGTTAGTTATGTCGCCTCCTCATGTTAGTTATGTCGCCTCCTAGTGTTAGTTATGTCGCCTCCCTGTGTGGTTTATGTCGTCTCCCCGTGCTAGTTATGTCGTCTCCCCATGTTAGTTATGTCGCCTCCTAGTGTTAGTTATGTCGCCTCCCAGTGTTAGTTATGTCGTATCCCAGTGTTAGTTATGTCGTCTCCCCGTGTTAGTTATGTCATCTCCCAGTGTTAGTTATGTCGCCTCCCAGTGTTAGTTATGTCGCCTCCCAGTGTTAGTTATGTCATCTCCCAGTGTTAGTTATGTCATCTCCCAGTGTTAGTTATGTCATCTCCCAGTGCTAGTTATGTCATCTCCCAGTGTTAGTTATGTCATCTCCCAGTGTTAGTTATGTCATCTCCCAGTGTTAGTTATGTCATCTCCCAGTGTTAGTTATGTCATCTCCCAGTGTTAGTTATGTCATCTCCCAGTGTTAGTTATGTCATCTCCCAGTGTTAGTTATGTCGCCTCCCCGTGTTAGTTATGTCGCCTCCCAGTGTTAGTTATGTCATCTCCCAGTGTTAGTTATGTCGTCTCCCCGAGTTAGTTATGTCGTCTCCCAGTGTTAGTTATGTCGTCTCCCCGAGTTAGTTATGTCGTCTCCCCGAGTTAGTTATGTCGTCTCCCCGAGTTAGTTATGTCGTCTCCCAGAGTTAGTTATGTCGTCTCCCCGAGTTAGTTATGTCGTCTCCCAGTGTTAGTTATGTCGCCTCCCAGTGTTAGTTATATCGCCTCCAGTGTTAGTTATGTCGTCTCCCCGTGTTAGTTAGGTCGCCGCCCCGTGCTAGTTATGTCGTCTCCCCGTGTTAGTTATGTCGTCTCCCAGTGTTAGTTATGTCGTCTCTTCATGTTAGTTATGTCCTCTCCCAGTGTTAGTTATGTCGTCTCCTAGTGTTAGTTATGTCGTCTCCCCGTGTTAGTTATGTCGTCTCCCAATGTTAGTTATGTCGTCTCCCCGTGTTAGTTATGTCGTCTCCCAATTAGTTATGTCATCTCCCCGTGTTACTTATGTCGTCTTCCCGTGTTAGTTATGTAGTCTCCCTGTGTTAGTTATGTCGCTTTCCTGCGTGAGTTATCTCGTCTTCCAGTGTGGGTTACGTCGTCTCCCCGTGTGGGTTATGTCATCTAACCGTGTGGGTTATGTCATCTAACCGTGTGGATTGTGATCTCCTTGTGTGTGTGTGTGTGTGTGTGTTAGGTCATCTAACTGTGTGGCAACGGAGCGAGCCAGCTTACCTTCATGAGAAATCATAAACGTCAATCAATAGTGGACCACAATATTAGGCAACTCTCGCTATATATTGATGGATGCTTTATTCGCACGAATTCGTCTGTCGGTGTAAACCAAAGACTCGATCACAAAAAGAAAAAGCGGATATCCATATTGGACAGTGAACTTCAACTTGGACAGGGGGTGGGGCCGGGTGGCGGTGGGGGGCAGGCGATCCCTTAGGAGACGCAAGAAGATTTCAAGGGGCGGCAAGCAGTTTTGAAAGTGAGTGCATTTGTAATAAAGCTTAGTTCGCGTCTGTGGCTTAGGCGTGGCGAGCACGCTTCGTAATGCCGGGTTGCCGTGATCGATCCCAGCTGCAGATGATTTGGCAGCAAACCTATTTGCCTTCGTTTAGATAGTTAATACAGATTCGACCGTGCAGTCCCAATGGCAAACTACTAAACGAAAAATTGCCTAGAAAATCAGCAACATCGAAAACACAATGTTGGGGTTGGTTACCCAATATTCCGTTATAGTTACATTTTGGTTTAGAGTAACTGTAAATTGTTTTTCAAAGTTACAACAGTTTATTAAATAAAACGACAAATGCATTTTTTGTTTTCTTTTCATCCGCAGTTTTTACATCTAACTTTTACAATCACATTGATAATATACCAGAGGTATTTAAGTATAAATTAGGGACACATTCTGGCGAAAAGGCATCTCCTTACTTTCTGGTGCCTAATCTACAGTCTTCCCTTTAATCATATTTTGTTAAGTGGAAATAGGAACTGTGTGTGTATATGTGTGTGTGTGTGGGGGGGGGGGGGGGGGGGGTCGCTGTATAATCAAGAACGGCATGGATGTCTTGTCATACAGTCAAGGGGCGCGACCTAAAGAAGTTTAGGAACCACTGATTTTGCCTTCATATATATATATATATTAACTAAAGAAGTTGCAGTATGAAAACAAATGAGGACATACCTGTGAATATAAGACTGCCATAGATAACAAGGGGTATGCTGATAAATGTTTGAATAGAAACCCTCTTTTGAAAGACCATGTGATGTGCTACTGCCATTGTGATTGGTTCCATAAGTTTGATTGCCAGTGTGGACGCAGCCTTAGAAATTTATCAGTCAAGCCAATCGGTGGAAACCAAATGACACAAATTTGAATACAGCAAACAATAAACTTCAAGAATATTTATTTTTTCAGAAACAATGAGTTGTTAACCGTTTAGCTCGGTACTATGGATATCGCAACCATACGGCCTTGTTTCCATAAAAGATAGCCTAAATCTGGGAGAAATGTAGCTTTTCTTCCTACACCCATGACCACAAAGAGTTCGTCAACCGGTTTCTTCACAATAAGGTTTAACTGAGCCAGCGCGCAGGACTACTTCAAGAATAAAAGCACACCAAAGAGAGACAAAGTTAGTTGAATGGCGCACAAGGAAGACGGAGAAAGATAACTTCAGGACAAATACATCTTGAAAATGTTTAGAAGAGAAATAAAAACAGAAATTATAGAATATTAACCGGTATAATTCAAACTGGCATCAACACTGCAGAAGTAGACATGGTGACCACATACACAAACACACAAAATATCAAAAAAAGGCAAAAAGAAAGACTGCAAATATATAATAAATTGGAGGCCCGGCTCCTTAGCGTAGTTGGCTTAACCGGATTGCGCGGAGACCGGGTGATAAACTCCTTGTGGTCCGGGTTCAATCCCGTGGGTAGGCAGGAAAGCCACATTTTCTCCCAAATTTATGGTATTTACAATGGAATCAAGGCCGAAGGGTCGCGATATCCATAATACCGAGCCTAAGGGTTAACAACTCATGGCTTCTGGATACTAAAACAAACAAACAATAAATTGGAAATCAATGCCCGACAAACATATATTTATGTTAGCAATAGAGATCATGCAGTGGCCGTGGCGTTCGTGACTAGACACCCGCCTGCCAATCGGAACGTCATGGGTTCGCGTCATGACGGAGCCAGGCATTTTTTAAAAACGACATTTATTCCCAGGTTGACCCAGCCTTGAGTGGCTACCGTGTGCAGTTCTTTGAAGTAAAGGCGGCCGGCGTGATGCTGACCACATCACCCACCAAGTCAGATTGGTCTATTAAAATACTGGTCTAGCCCTATATGCCCAATACGACTTAAGGCATGGCAAAGCGTCCTTTACTTTACTAATAGAGATCATGCAGACAGTACTAACATAACTCTAAATTCCCTGTAAGAAGACAATGAAGACTGGTGAAGAAGAAATAGTCAAAGAAATATGAAAGCATGCATATTAAAAGAGTCAGACAATAGGATTCCATAGACAAACATAGACAGATGAACGCATTCACATGCTCCCAATGCGACCATTACATCTTCTTTTTCTTCTGTGTTTATCGGAAGATTTAATTGTGTTTTGCCCGTTTACAGCATGGCTGCGATATTTGTTACTTTTGGCCGACACATCCGACTTCTGTAAGCATTTGTTGACCCGGCTAGCCTTCCCGGTTTGACCATTTAATAATGAGATTATTTATTATTGCAAAAAAGCCACCCAGGCAACAACGCGTGCTATCCAAATTGGCACTGTTCAAGTACGATCTGACAAAATTGTAACGTCTCCCGGTCAGTGTATAAAACGTAACCCACCACTTTGAGTAGTTAGTGAAAATTGCTTCGTTTTGTGAATAGTATTAATCCAAGGATGAACATTAATTCTGCTTTAAACTTAGAAAAGGGCTCTTTATACCGTTGAATTGATCAGAAAGGTGTATGAGTATCAATGTTCATCAAATACAACATCATATTCATCTACCATCACCCACATAGTCTGTCACCGGTCTTCGTTTTCCTTTTGTGACCTCGGCGATTACAAACAGAAACTAAGTGTCCAAGCGTATCTTGATCTATAGTCTTGTCTAAGCTAGTTTTTGAATGTTGTCCCACCCTCAGGTAATCATCTAAAGCGTTAGTCTCCCGTGAATTGTAGATTTGTCATTGTGTGCCGGATAGGCTGTGAAAAAATCTACACGTTTCGCTGCACGTGAACACCAATTTCCAAACCAGTTCCACGCATGTGTCGGTTACTGTATACTCTATTTTTAGGAGAACACATATTATTAGTCAACCACAGATCAAAGAAAATAGCAGCTTCAAGAAAACGACAGCACCTGAGCAATTGTAAATTATAAACTCGTAAGGTCAGGGAAAATTTATGGTCACCTATAAAAATTCTTTTGATCCGTACAGTAGCTTTGGAGATATGTGTTAAAGTTTAAGGGTTTGACTTTTGAAACGCACTGTTATAACTACTCTAAGTTTGTTTGTTTTTTTATCCAGAAACCATGAGTTGTTAACCCTTTTGCTCGGTACTATGGATATCGCAACCCTTTGGCCTTGATTCCACGATAGTTACGGTAAATCTGGGAGAAAATGTGGCTTTTCTGCTTACCCCCGGCAGTGAACCCGGACCACAAGGAGTTCGTCACCCGGTCACGGCGCAGTCCGATTTAGCCAACTACGCTAGAGAGCCTGGCAACTACTCTAAGTCACTCATGTATTTTGGCCAGTCAGGTAAGACTGTTGCCCTTGGCCACCGTCATAATCAAGCGGCACAAATAAGTTCTCAAGATTCCTTTTAAAAGTTACATAAGGCCTGTTGCCAATTCTTCAAAACTGCAATGCTTATTTTCCAGCAAAGACTATGTCTACAGAAAATAGGGCTTTATGATATACAAATATAAGATTGCCAGTGATGATATGGTCCTTGCCTCGCGCTCTGGAGGTCGTGGGTTCGTTTCCCGGAGACGTCGTTCAGTTTAACATTGCAACTTTTACGGAGGTCTCTGTGGACGGAGCTGCGGAGTTCATGCTTTGTGCGACACTCTCTACAGGCAGCTAGTCGTTCTGAGGAAGACAGACCGCACCGCGTAGGATCACTTATGGCAAAAAGTTTAACCTCTAAACTTTAACCGTTCAACCTTCAAACATGAAGAAAACAGTGACAGTTATATTGATTGTAATTTATATGAGGAATACAGAAAGTAACTTCACCTCAATGAAAACCATGCTGTAGTTTGTTGCCAGAGAAGCCAGGGCGTGCGATGTTAGAAGGATTGTCATGGCTCTTGATTGACGCATCTTCTCATTCGTCTGAGACAGCAGAAGACACGAGCAGCACTGTGGGTGGAGACAGTGACAGATCTGATTATGAGTTACGACGTTATGAGCTAAGAGCTGACAATACGCACTAGCCAAGACCGACTCCGGGACATACTGCTGACGTCACCAAACCGGGCTAATCTTACGTTAACGCAGGGATTCTGAAACTGTGTGCCGCGAGCTATGTCAGAGGTACCGTGGCAATAATGTAGAATCTTTTTTCCAAATTTTCTTAAATATTCAAATAGCTTCAAGGGTAGGTATGCCGTGAAATGTTGTTTGCCAGACGAAAAACTTTTGAGAAACGCTGCGTTAAAGTATAGTTAACCCGGTTTGGTGACATCAGCAGCACGACCCGTCAGTTGAATCCGGTCTTGCACTAGCCATGCAACACTGAATGCCCAGGTTCAAAGACCCCCTTGCCTAAATTGCAAATGTGGTAGTCAGTACCACAAGGTAAAGGCGATGTAGGTTGGAGTGGGAGGGGGGGGGGGGTGTCTTTGAGCATGAAGAGTTAGGACTGCATCGCTAGGCAGTCGCCACGGACTGCGCATATTGGCAGTGTTTTGCCAACAGAACAAAAAACAACCCATTACTTTACTGCAGATTTAAACATGGGTCTTTCGCATGAGAGTCTAGCCTTCTTAACCGTTCTGCCATCCACCCTCAACTAATGAACCGACACTAGATGTATATTCACCTGTACTGTTGTGAGCACCACTGCAGCCGATAGACGATAAACAGATAGCAGTCCCAGATCCTGAGGGTCATGAGCTGACACCAGAAAGGTCTCTGAGTTCAACAGAAACTTCTTGGAACACTCGTGACATAGAAATGAGGTCAAGGTCCACACAACAAACACACCTGCCGCCGACACGACACCAGTCCAACTGACCAGGGTCCGACTGTCCATGATGATCTTATCACTTGGTAAACACCTGGAAGAAACTAGGATATTTTTATATATTTACACACTAGTGGGATCAGTTAGCAGTTGATGGCTAGTGTGGTCAATAGTAAACCGACTGCATTTACTTCTGAGGACTTTTGTCAGTCCCCATTTTAAGCTTGACCGGTCAGGGAAATGTTGAAAAAAGAAAACCCTCCTCGCTACGGATCTAAACCTTAAAATTTCATTCAGATCGGCATTCCAGCCTCTGCCCACTACAAAATAATTTCAAGGCCTAAAAACGATGTTTACTTCTCTCTCCTGGTCTATCTAGTTTAAACTGGGTACCAGGAAATGTCCAGTGGTGTAAAGGCGGTCTTATTTATTTTTTATTCAGTATATTTTTCTGTTGAGTTCATTTTAAAAGTTGTTTGTACGTTGCATTGTAGTTTATACCTGCGATATGCGGTTTGAAAACTGCGCTGTGTTATCTACACTGTGGTACCTGCGCTGTGATATCTGCGCTTTGATATATGCTTAATGATATCTGCGCTGTGATATCAGCGCTGTGGTATCTGCGCTGTGTTAACTGCACTGTGATATCTACGCTGTCATATCTGCGCTGTGATATTTAGCTGTGATATCTGCGCTGTGATATTTGCACTGTGATATCTGCGCTTTGATATCTGCTCTATGATCTGCGCTCTAATATATGTGCTGTAATATCTGCTTTATGATATCTGCGCTGTGATATCTGCTTTATGATATATGCGCTGTGATATCTTCTCGATGATATCTGCGTTATGATGTCTGGATGTGATATATGCGCTGTGATATATGCGATGTGATATATGCGCTGTGATATATGCGCTGTGATATCTGCGCTGTGATATATGCGCTGTGATATCTGCGCTGTGAAATCCGCGCTGTGATATATATGCGCTGTGATATATGCGCTGTGATATCCGCGTTGTGATATCTGCGCTGTGATATATGCGCTGTGATATCCGCGCTGTGATATCCGCGCTGTGATATCCGCGCTGTGATATCTGCTCTACGATATCTGCACCTATCGGCTCAGCACATTTGAGTCAAACAAAAATTCAACAGAACTCTGCCACTTGATGTCTAAGGGACACCCTGTCCAGTCTAAATGGAGCTTAGACTCCCACGCGTGAGGAATTTTACCAATTTTAGTGTTTTATGCGTGTATGTGTGGGTGTGTGCGTGCGTGCGCACATATATATATATAGATTGCGGGGAGGGGAGAGAAGATCAAAAATTACTATGTGCACTTCGAAAATGAATGACCATTCAATTTTTTGTTTCCTTAGCTCTACCCGACCAGGAAGAATAGGTTGAAAAGACTATAAAATAAAAGATCGTGGAAGATACAGATTTAGTGCATTATAGAAGCTTTCAATAAATGGGCTGAAGTTAGGAAGATCTAATCAACAAATTATACAATGTACCGAAGTACTTCTTCTTCTTCATGTATTATTCGTTTGATGACGAATGCTAGACATGACTTAAATGAATCATGGATTTCACAATGCTCAGTCTTCAAATGCTCAAATGGCTGGAACACTATCAGAGAATGGAAGATTGTAAAGTCCTTGATCCTGGGACACTGTCAGAAAATGGAAGATTGTAGAGTCCTTGAACCTGGGACACTGTTAGAGAATGGAAGACTGTAGAGCCCCTAAGGCTAGGACACTCTCAGAAGATGGAAGATTGTAGTCCCTAAGGTTGGGACACTCTCGGTGGATGGAAGATTATAGAGTCTCCAAGGATGTCTTCTACGGTGAATTATAAATGGATGGAGGACATCGGAGTTGGTCTCTGCTATGATTTTAAGACATGTGCAAGCGGGACAAGAATGATACAGTACTGAGGTTGATGCCACAAATCCTGTTGCATACAAGGAGAAAATTAGGCTCGGCATGTTATGTTATGTTATGGCAATCGACGTAACTGCCCTTTGGGCATTCCCATGCGTGCTCAGTCCTGCGATGCGGCCGCCACTCTAAGGTATTTCTACTAATTGTTCCCATGAGAAGCTGATTATCTTTCCTCTCTCTTGAAATCGAAGACGGCGTAGTCGTGCTTCAAAACGATTTACTCCCATGTCAAGCAATCGTGTTAGTGTCAGGGATTTCCTCCACTAACCCAATCAGTACAGCGTTGACGATATCTGCTCGGTCCACGAGTTTTCCCACACACGTTACTGAATTGCTTGCCAGTTGGTCCGCTCGCTTTTTATCCCTACCCCCCTCATGACCAAATGTGTAGATCCAGGCGAGGAAGGTTACGTGTGGTTTTCAAATGCTTTCAACTCATTCAGAGCGCATACCGTCTGCTGCTATCTACTGAAGCATATTCATGGAGTCTGATACAATTACTGCCTGTGTGGCGGTTTGCTCGGATACCCATGCTAGTGCTCTAGAAGCAGCAGTTATCTCCATGGTCCTGCTTGACGTGGTTGTCTGGTAAGCGCCGCTGTCCTACTGTATTGTTTTCCCCATTCTATGCGCTGTGTATGCCTATGCTGACCAACTTTAAAGATCCCTAAGATGGACATAGTGGCACATGAGATAAGAATAGCAGATAGGTTAGGAACAGAGCTTCTGAAAAGAAACATGATGGATGCAAGTGATGACAACAATGGTCCTAAAATAAAATGCATCTGTCGTGGCGCCTGTGGCTGAGGCGTTGTAAAGGAGTTTCATTGCACCTTTGTTGCATATAACTGCACTGTTTATTGCTAAATGTGTGGTGTTTTTCTTTTAGCTTTCTTGATGCAGTTTGTTGTATTTATAAAACTCTCATTTATCCGAAGACTGGTGTTACAATTGTCTTGTTGCGACTCTCCTCTGTCAAAGCAAATTAAACTTCGAGAAAGCTAAAACAATAGACAAACAGATAAAACAATAAGGAGTGTAATTTCTGCTACAATAAAAAAAAAAAGCCTACCTGAAAAATCAGTAACTGAAATCTGCAGTAACTGTTTGGCTGCCATCCAATCACGAAACATAGAATGCTTTTACTAGAACACTTCATATTTATAACCCGGTTATAAAAACACTTTAGCGCCCATTAGCGCCCCCCGCTACCACACAGCCTGATATAATCTGAGATAAAAAAAATGAAGAGATGGGAATGCGATGATGAAAAGTTTCGAAGATTGGTGAACAAGATAGATAATCTAAGTAGATACTGGAAAACACGCAGACAATGTACTTTTATCTTTAAAATGTACCGTTTTTGTCACTTGACAATGCAGACATGCAATCGTGCACAGTCTACGATCTTTAGCGGCAGTTATAATTTCGTGTGCTGACACCACTCTCCATGCCATTACAAATGGCTGTCATTTTTCTTACGATGTCTTCCCCTGTCTCTTTTTCCAAAGATCTTTTCAGTGGACATAACATGTTTCAGTTTCCTTCTCATAACATGTTTCAGTTCCTTCTCATAACATGTTTCAGTTCCTTCTCATAACATGTTTCAGTTTCCTTCTCATAACATGTTTCAGTTCTTTCTCATAACATGTTTCAGTTTCCTTCTCATAACATGTTTCAGTTTCCTTCTCATAACATATTTCAGTTTCCTTCTCATAACATGTTTCCGTTTCCTCACTCATAGACATATTTCACAGTTTCGATCTTCGGCATATCATTTCATGTTTCAGTTTCCTTCTGGCTGTCAACATGTTTCAGTTTTTTCCTTCTTTTCAGTGGACATAACATGTTTCAGTTTCCTTCTCATAACATGTTTCAGTTTCCTTCTCATAACGTGTTTCAGTTTCCTTCTCATAACATGTTTCAGTTTCCTTCTCATAACATGTTTCAGTTTCCTTCTCATAAAGTGACCACAAAATGATGACCGTCTTTTTGATGTTTGTGAAAAGGTGTCTTCGAACCCTCACTTCTTACAAAATATCTGGGTTGTTCTTTTCCTTTTGTTTTTTGGGCTGTCCAAGAAATTCTAATGATTATTCTATAAAACAGAATTTTCTAGGCCTCAAGAAATTTTTTGGCTTGTTTGTTATTTGTCTAAGATTCACAGCCATATGTTGAAAATTGCTCTATATAGCATTCTGAGATTCATTTTCTAACCTCCAGTAATATTTATTTATTGCATAACATGTAATTCATGTTAGAAAGCAAGTGCGCTTGCATACCAATTGTCACCATTATTATATAGATGATAAACAGCGTATTCATTCCAACATTAAGCTACCAGTGCCAAACATGGACACTGTGCCTATGGCACGACAATAGTCTACGTCATCCAGCGTGTAAAGCATACCAAATATTCCTCCTCACGACGTTTAACAGCAGAAGCGATTTATGTTGATAATGATAATTAAAAGTCATTGATGTATCGACCGAGGTGTGGATGGCAGAACGGCTAGAGCCATGGGCTTTCACGCAGGAGAACCAGGATCGAATCCTCGGTAAGGTTGGAATTTTTTTTTTGTTTATCGATCCGGGCAAAAATAAATTCATAACTGCACAGTCCGTGGCGACAGCGCTAGCCATGTGGCCCCAAATTCTCAGAGACCCCTAGTCTACACAGCACAAATGGTTAACTGAGGCAGTAAAAACAGTTGGCAGGTAAAATAAGTAAAGTAAAGGACCCTTTTCCAAACTTTCCTGTCGTCCTGGGCATATAGGGTTAGACTTATACCAGTCGACACTCAGTGGGTAATGTGGTCAGCATTACGCCGTCCGCTTTTACTTCCCAGGTCTATACCCAGTTAAGATCAAATTGTATTTTTTTTTTTAAGTCAAAAGGTTTCAGTCGTGGGCGCTGTGAACATTGTTTATCTTTGCTACTTTTGTTTGCTTTTAGTGACAGTGACCGAAAGAAGTCTAAACGTATTACAGCAGAAATGAAGACAATAATAAAGAAACATGAGAACTGTGATGGCTGTTTCTGATCTTGCCAAGCAGTACCACAAGTCTAAATATAATGTATCAATGAACAAAGCTGCGCTAAAGATGACTGATGTGGCTAAAGGAGTGACTATGTTAACGAAGAACATGTGTTAGAAGTTTTTAAAAAAAATCTATTTGTTAGCGTTCGCCAGAAAACGAACCACCTCCTAGGAAACAAGGTTAGTTGCGTATCCTTTACAGGACGTTGCAGAACCAACCCCAACAGCCCCTTGTTGTTGCGTGGTTTTTCTAGGCAAATTTACGCCTAGCAGTTTGTCATTGCTTTCTAGACGGTCGGCTTTCTTGATACCAATGTCGAAACCAACGCAAGGCGCATGGCCCGCAGCTGGGATTGAACCCGGCATCCCGGCATTAAGAAGCGTTCGCATCGACTTAGCCACAGAGCCGACCTAGGAAACAAACACGATTAAAATATCAGAAATACCTAGACAGTTTGCCCAGCGTTTAAGGAATGTTGGCGTCTAAGGCTTAGTCGTTGCAAACGCGCTTAGTAATGCCGGGATTACGGGTTCAGTGGTACAGTGTTAACGAGAAGCCCTCTGTCCAGAAGCAATGGCAAACTACTAGACGTAAACTTGCCTAGAGAAACCACAACAGTAAAAAAAAAAATGCTGGGGTAGGTTCTGGGATGGCCTGTAAAGGAAACGCAACTAACTTTTATAGAATCGGACCCTTCTTCGAAAGATTAGTCCTTATTCTCCTCCTCCTCCACCATCTGCCTGTGCCACAACGGTAAAGTTATACTGTATATTTTTTATTATATATTTTGCCACACATAAATCCATTAAAATGTCAAAAACATCATGTTTTTTGGAGGGAGAATGGATTAATTGAAATTTGCATTGATTTCAAAGAAAAAAAAAATTGTTTCGGCTCGCCAACAAGTCAGTTCGCCACCAGAGTCATAAAGAACAAATTAAGTTCGTGACCGGAGGTTTCCCTGTATATGTAGTTGTCTTCACAGATTTTCATTAATCCCTTTAGAAATATATGCCATTATGATTGCTTCATTTAGTTAAAACGTCGACATCCATTCCCTCTGGTTTTTGTCATGCTTGGCTACGTCTTTCTCCCCGACATCAATGGATGAAGTATTATCTCCTTCTGTCCTAAGGCACGCGCCATGTTTGCCCAGCTAATGTCTAAGTGTATCAATGCAATCCATCTTATGTAATTATCTTTGGTCTGGGTATGCAAAAAACATCTGGCCAAATATTTTAAAATCAGATCAATATAGGATCTGTATCTAAGACAGTCATGCACTGATGTCCTGTGTATTGTGATTATTATGCCAAATTAAATTTCTTCTTTGAAAACACCTGGTACTGAACGAGTTAAACTGCGGCTATCGCGATTTCGCCGGCATCTCGGAACAACTTTCATTCGCTAACAACAATAACATAGACAGTCTTAGAAAGATATACAAGCACAATCACAGCACGTGAGATCAGATCTACAAGAAATGCAACGAGAGAAACAAGAAGAGATAGTGCTCACCAATGATGAACTAAGAACCCTAATAGGTAAAGGACCGGTGAATGATTTCAAATATCAATAAAGAATCAAATGGTTTGGTCATCAAGTCAGAATTGAAATAAATCAGCCAGCAGCTATATCGTATTATATGAGAACTGCCGGCCACAAGTCAAGAGGACGACCAAGAGAGGCATGGGCAGAGGGAGTAAAAGAGACACTATAGAAATGCTATGTTATGATATTAACACAAGCTCCTCTACTAGCAAAAGACAGGAAAGTACATGTAAATTTTCTTTGCGATGCTTACGGCATAAACAGTACGTCAGAAGTAGAAAGAAAGTTGGTGTGTGTGAACCAGCTAACCTGTGTCTTCAATAGATCAATGTACGAGGGAACTGAAATTGAAACCTTACAAACGGTATAGTGCTTTTCATCGATGAATTTCTATTGCTTTCACCCACTCACTTATTTTTTTTTTAAACCAGAAGACTCCTCCAGTTGGTGCATGTAAAAAGTGTGGGGTTGTTGGTTAAATTGGCTGTATACGTGCATGCAAGTCGTGCAGTGAATACTTGTCACCCAGTTTTCAGATGGAATGTGTTAGGGTTGTTTTATAACATGTACCGTTTTAGCCACGACTCAGCGAAGATGTTTGCCCAGTGTTGACAAGTGAAGAGCGATAGCATTTGTGCAGGATGATGTAAGGAGGCGATAAGTTGCTAGAAGATTAGGCATTACCAACTGTGTTGCACAAACTGCATGATCGCTATAATGCCACCTGCAGTGTAGCAAAATTACGCATGTCAGAACGTCATAGTCTGACCACGAGACGTCAAGACACGTTCATATATTGGCTTTCAGACAAAAATAAAATTATCACTGCCAGTGCTAAGAGGCCACAACTGCGAGCAGCCACCAACAAATTATAAATGACCAAACCATACGAAACTCACTGAGAGATGCAGATATGCACACTAGGTGACCAATTATCCCACCCCCTCTGGCTCTGGCTCATGACTCAACTTGTCTGGGTTGGGTTTGGCGTCATGTGACCTGGACAGGACATAAATAGGTCAAAGGTTCAGTTCACAGCTGAATACCGTTTCCCCAGATTATTCACAGATAACAGGAATCGTGCCGAGAGGCACCCTAGAGAAAGCTATCATTATGCCGGTAATACAAACGTTAGCCTCCCTATTTACACAGTGTTACACACTAGCTCACTTTTGATTGGTCCAC
>CAJHNH020002496.1:0-27500 GCA_905116865.2 Candidula unifasciata | reverse complement strand
TCTCCGCGAATGTGGATACAAGACATTGAAGATACATTTGCTGTGAAAGCACATAGAGCTGGGAAAATGGCTTGAGAACAAGAGATTAATGATCAACGTAATTTTTTGCTTGATGAGGTAGCAAACACAAGGTATGCTGGTGACACTATAGATCCTTGCAGTTGAAAAACAGTCAATTCTTGGGGGGACATTCTCCGACACCGATGTATTGGATAATGATAATGTTTCGAGCCCTCGGGAAATAGTGACTATGAACCCGCGGCAGAAGCTGTACATATACACACAAATATACACAAATACGAAACAAGATATGAGTGTTAACAAATGACAAATTAGGCAACATGCGTGCGCATGGAAAACAAATTCAAACCACACAGAGAGACTGATAGACACATTTATATACACACACACGCGCGCGCGCGCACGCACAAACACCTACACTCTGACGGTCAATAACTAAGAATGTACTTTATGCTAAAGGAGGATTCACATGCCTCCGTAGACGACAGGACACCGTCTGTAAACGTAGACAGAAAAATTTCATCATTAGAAAACAAGGTGCTGTTCACGGTAACCGTGACATTACCTTTCATTCATTGCTTCTTGGACTCTTCTGGGTAGCAGGGGTGTGAGTGAGTCTACAACTGGACATTATCTGTGTCAAGCAAGCGAACTGCGACAGAACGGCGGCACAATGAGCACCGACACGCTGCAACATCGTACATCGTCGGTAGTGTCCCCAAAATAACCTAGAATTAGCTCACACCCCTATGCCTCAGAGCAGTCCCATGATTACGAATTAAACGGCATGCAGTGCGTAACCTAATTTAAACGTCACGGTTATCGTGAACAGAACCGAAAACAACTACAACACTAACCATCAATGGAAAAGCAAATGGCAATATAGGTCAGGGACATGTAAAGTAGTTACCTTCAGTACCTTCTTCTTTGAGTTGGTCTTCATGTCGTGTCTTGCCAAATGTGTAGACAAGAAGGCCACACAGAGACATGCACAAACCGATGAAGTTCATGGCCGTAATCTGTCGGTTGCCACCCATATACAGCAGTAGTACCACAAGGAACCGCTTGAAAATGTTTGCTATTGAATGGCTGACTACGTTCATCACCTGTGCGCATGAGAAAAAAAAATTATGCCTTCGTTCAATGTCGACTGCGCTGGTAATGTTTATAAGTGTTACAGAATCTGGTGATCTAACGCACGGCCAGCTCCAGATTTTCTGTGGACTCAGAGGGACTCAATTCTTGCACAAGAACGGGAATTCCCGATGGAGCTGTACGGCCTTATAAAAATCTGGAGCTAGCCGTGTCTAACGAAAGGTGTTCCATACAAACTATGGACAAGAGTTGTAATGCGTAGGACACCCAATGACGTAGAAGGGGTTTTCCTAGTGTGACGAGTTAAGCGTTTAGGGCCAGTTAAGAGAAAACCCAGGAAAGCGTGTATGGAGTAATCTTGGTTTTCCCGTCTACAAGTGATCGATTAGAAGTAAGAAACTCGTAAACTGATAGAAAGGATTGAACGTAAGGAAGTACAGACGCTCAGTTTGGGTTTGACAGCAGGAGAAACAGGTTGAGTTAATTGAGATGAGTGTCTACCGTGAACCGTGATTAAACCGTGATAGCTGACACTTGGAGCAAGTACCTGGAATGCAACGAAAATGGCTGAACCAGAAATGACCCTGTGCTGACTGACGAAGCGACTGAGAATATTTGTTATGCGATGCTTCAAAATCAAGACACGTCTACCTGCCTCCATGCGACGTTTGCCCACACGTCTACCTGCTACCCCGCGACGTGTGCCCACACGTCTACCTGCTACCCCGCGACGTGTGCCCAGACGTCTACCTGCCTCCACGCGACTTGTGCCCAGACGTCGACCTGCCTCCACGCGACTTGTGCCCAGACGTCTACCTGCCTCCACGCGACTTGTGCCCAGACGTATACCTGCCTCCACGCGACTTGTGCTCAGACGTCTACCTGCCTCCACGCGACGTTTGCCCACACGTCTACCTGCTACCCCGCGACGTGTGCCCACACGTTTACCTGCTTCCCCACGACGTGTGCCCACATGTCTACCTGCTTCCCCGCGACGTGTGCCCAGACGTCTACCTGCCTCCACGCGACTTGTGCCCAGACGTCTACCTGCCTCCACGCGACTTGTGCCCAGACGTATACCTGCCTCCACGCGACTTGTGCTCAGACGTCTACCTGCTTCCCCACGACGTGTGCCCACATGTCTACCTGCTTCCCCGCGACGTGTGCCCACACGTCTACCTGCTTCCCCGCGACTTGTGCCCAGACGTCAACACTATATAATTCTCAAGCAAGACACCGGTAGCTATTCCCTAGCATATGATGGTTTCCGGCGACACCGTTTCGCTGGTATGCGTATGGGCACGTATCCGAAATAAGAATCTGCACATTATGTAGTGTGGTTCTGTGGCAAACATCCTGTTGACCTACCCTATTTCATCACTCTTTTCGCCCAACGTGAAACAACAAGAATTGATTTCGTTTTCAAATTAATAATTCTAGTTCTAAATGAACTATTAAAGCTATCAATATTGTGTAAACATATTTTCTCTTGTTTAGGGTGTTAGTAAGTTTATGCATACATTTACTTTTTATGTTTGTTTCGTTTTACACATTACTAAAGCAATGACTAAGTGTGACAATACGCTCGGTGACTTCAGAATGTTATTCCTTAACCTACTTTTATTTCTTTGTATTTTGAAAGTATACAGGAAAATAGGGATTTGGATACATTCTTTATTTTAAGTAGGCGAAATGAACAAGCATTTAATTCTCCTGGGATGTTGGCGATATCACACACTAAAACTTTTTCCCAGACGTTAAGTGTTAAGGTACAGAGATAAGACTGACCAAGCAGACTTACTGACTGGAGATTTGCACACCATCTGTTGGTGTCAGATATTTCATTTCCTAGCCAGACTTTTAGGAGCAGCTAACTCCGGCTAATTGTGTTTAATTCCCCCTGAGGTTACCTAACTCGACGGCCTGTCCGACGGTCACTATTGACACAGTGAGCGGAAAGTGTTAACAGAAGAATTGACACCGCCTGATTTTATTGTGATGGCAGTTGAAGTAGACTAGAGGTGTGACCTGTCTTATCTGCTATGGTCAGATAAATTGCCCAGGAGACCCTAGCGTGGGAATTCAAACAATTGTTGTACAGTCACTGACTGACAGCGAATAAACTTACCCACAGGGAGGAGCTGTGGCATCCGTGAATGAGAATGATTTTAGGCGTAATGTAGGAGGAGCTTGATAAAAGTTATAAAGTGGTGAACGCTAGGTCTGGTAAATGAGATCCTGTCTAGCACATGCCATCTGTTGGGCTTAACCTAAGCTTGAGACAGAACTTTTGGCATCGTGGTTTAATTTTTCCAGGTAAGATCGAAATTAGGTTCACATCTATATTTTATGATAGAGATCTATCTTTTTGCTCAAGTGTGTGTCTTCATCACTTTGTAATACTCCTAGGCGGACATTTCTTCATTCTCGTAGGGCACTGTCACATTGCTTTATATCCTAACTTATAGTGTCATGAATGTTTTTTCGTGCACGTGTGTTTCAATGTTGTAAAACCTAAATGTTGTTGTTGCCATTGAAATTTAATGAACTATCATGTTTTTGAAATCACAAGCGTGAAGATAACTTTGGCAATCTTTTCACGTGTGGTTAATGTGAATCTGTATTACATACAGCTTACACACTGAAATGTGTTTAACTCTCGGGAGGCTAATGCGGAGATTGATCCCGGAGAGTAAATCCACGAGATTTGTTATTTGATTCGCACCAGAACTATTGTTAGCATTCTGGGCGCGTCGATTGTTCCAAGCATAGATTCCAGAACTGGTTCTGTCTGACTGATTGTCATTTTGAGTCTTACGAGAGCTGGCACCTGACGTAGAAGACTTGACTATCATTACAGGACGTGTAGAGGAAGGCAGAAGATGTAACAGTTGGAATGTGAGACATAAGCCCTTCCAAATTGGACAGGAGTGAATGTGAGCATGAGGGAGAGATGAAATGTTTTATTTGAATAAACATGCTTGATGTTAGTATAATATACATGCTTAGTGTACATCTAGAGCAGATACTACAAATATGCGCTTGTTTCTTCATTCTCCAGTTCCCACATTGGGCAGGGACTAGTAGGCATCCATTATTTGCCGACCGTCGAGTGTAACGACCTGCAGAAAGCAGTGAGGACGACAAACTGGAAAAGATAGGCAGGGCCTCAAGCCGAGAACTGATGAGCTAAGTTATGTACAACTTTAATGTCATCTACAACATCATCCCAACTCTACTAGCCTAAACAGTTCATTTTATTTTAATTTCGATTTATTAAATAAATCTTTTTGATGTCGTAACAACATTAGTTGAGTAAATTGTGTACTTAGGTTCAAGTGTCTTTGTGCATATTAGTTTACTTCAGCTAACAAATATTTAAATCACTTGATGGGGGCTTTTAAGTAATGCCAGGAAAGGAGACCAGTCGCAGGGGTTAACTGAGCACCTGGATTATATCACAGTGGGTGTATCCAGAAATCTATCTATCCCTTCTCCTTCTCCTGTGGATACAAGTACAGCAACTTTCATTTCATGGAACGAGCCACTCGCTGTTTTCTTGGCTATCCAGGACTGTCTAGGATCAACATAGCTTAGATAATAGTCCAGTTTCTCACGTGGGTGGGCATTGTTAAGGATCAAACCCACACCCTCACTATATCAGTGTATTTACCCACGTGGGCGCGCGACACTAAGTTTGTTCTGAAGCAGAAGCCCAACTATCTGTCTCTACCGGCCGCCACAGTAGACAAACAGAGAAGTATTCAGCAAGAGCTTGCTCAAGATTTCATTATGAGAAGACGAATATTAAGACAAATTAAATATATTTTGACATGTAAGAAAATATGACAATGTGGAAAAAAAAAAGACTGATGGAGGTGCTCCACAGGAATAGGAAAGAGAAAACCACAGGGTAGATCAATCACACGTGAACAGGAAAAAGAGACAACGACTGCAGACTGATTAAGGGCTGAATGGCGAATGTTAATGAGACAATGGCAAACTTCTCAATATAAAATTGCCTAGTAAATTTAAAAATAGCTTCAACATGCTGATGTTGATTGACCAGGCACTTTAAAATAAATGCAGCTAACTAAAGTAAGTAAAGGTCCTTTTTCCACGCCTTTAGGCTCATGGGGCATATAGGGCTAGACCTATAGTATATAGCCCAATCGGCACAAGATGGGTCATGTGGTCATTATCACTCCAACCGCCTTTACTTCCCGGGACTGCACCCGGTTCCCACTCAAGGCTGGGTTGACCTGGGAGTCAAGGTCATTTTTTTAAAAAGTCTGACCTCGCCACGGCGACTCCCAAATGCAGCTAACATTAACATTTATTTAAAACTTACCCTTAAGACTAAGTTGGTAGAGATGTAGGAGTACACGACGTGGAAAACTCCGGATGTCAGGCACAGAGCCAGTAGCGTCCAGACATTCCTTGTAACCACTTGGATCGTCTGGAGGTAGGCAACCAGGCCCACAAGTCCAAACTCAGCTAGAACAACAAAAGCGATGTGTGAGCATGGCTTCAAGATCATAGGTGCGTGTGAACTGGGAGCATCCTGGATCTTCTTGAGCGCCAGGTTCCGTGCAGTGAGTATCACGTTGGAGGCCAATGCCAGAAGAGTCCCTGCGATGTTCTTGAAGTTGTGTTGTACATTCATATCTGTGAAGTAAAGGGACAGAGAACATAGCATACACAGTGATATCATGGCCAACAAGTTGGTCGGGAAACGCATTTTTGAGCTAAACAAGATATTTTTCTCTTCTGTCTGCCTCGGCTAACGAAATTCAGCTAGGCAATGTTTTAGTGGATGCACGCGCCAACGTAAACCATAGTATCATTAACAATAACAACAATCTTGAAGAAGAAATAAGAGATTAATGCAGATTCAGCTCTAGTTGGGTGTGGATTCCAGAAAAGTTCTGAGAATGAAGAAGTTGGAAAGTTTCTGCAAGTCTGGATAAGTGAATGTCAAATGGCCGATTTTTTTTTTTTTTTTAACTTTTTTCTAAAAGTTCTCTTTAAACTGTGGACAGCATCCGGGACGAATTATGGGACGTTCTGTAGAGACCCCTGTGAGACCACTATTGACTAACGGGGATTGCAGCTAACAAACATAAATCTGAAACGAACTATCGTCGCTACCTTAGAGGCATCGCGATACACGTGTTCGCATTGATAAGATAATAATGCCGTGCTTTATCAAATTGGGAGAGCGACCATATGTCTTTGCATTCTGACAGCCTCAATAGAACGCAATAATAGCAATCTACTCGTCTTTAGACCGAATTTTTCATTCGAACTTGAGCGGAAAAATGATATAAATTTCTCAGGTGTCAAATAACAGACCCATCTGTGTAAATGACAGCATCACCCTCAATCAGGACATAATACACTTACTACCGAACACTGCCGCTAAACAATACTAACCCTAGACGCTGACGCTAAATAACGACACCACATACTAACGCTACATACTGACGCCACATACTGGAGCCACACACTGATGCTGCACAATGACACCACATACTGACACCACACACTGACGCCACATACTGATGCCACACATTGATGCTGCAAAATGACACCACACGCTGATGTCACACAAAAAATCAGCCCCACAGTAATCACTACACACAGGCGTAAACAGAGACCACAACAATCACTGCATATCAACGATAAACCCAACACACACACAAACCATGCACTGAGCACCAAAGACGTAACACCACACACTAGCCACCAGATACTAATGCCATACAAAGATTATCACACATCATCAGACACATACTGACCCCTACACACTGAGCACCATACACTAACACCACAGACTAACTACCACATACTAAGGCCACACCTAGACTACCACCCACTGTCAAACACATACTGACCACTATACACTGACCAACATACACTTACCACCATACTGTTACCACCATGCATTGACGACTATAAATATACCACCACACACTTACCACCCTACTGTTACCACCACGCATAATCACTATACATTGACCACCACAAACTTACCACCATACTGGTACCACCACACATTAACCACTATAATTTGACCACCACACACTTACCACCACATACTATTACCACCATGCATTGACCACTATACATTAACCACCACACACTTACCACCATACTGTTACCACCACACATTGACCACTATACATTGACCACCATACACTTACCACCATACATTGACATAATACCTTGACCACCACACACTTACCACCATACTGTTACCGCCACACATTGACCACTATACAATGACCACCACACACTTACCACCATACAGTTACCACCATGCATGCATTGACCACTATACATTGACCACCACACACTTACCCCCATACCGTTACCACCATGTCTTGACCACTATACATTGAACACCACACACTTACCACCATTCATTGACCACTACACGTTGACAACCTTTAACTGATCACCATATATTGACCACTACATGTTGACTTCCAACACACTGACCACCACACACCGATTTTTACACGCTGAAAACGACACACTGACCATCACATTCCACGACAACCTGACCAAGAATACTGATCACTACACGTTGACCAATACACACTGACCACATGCTAACCACTACTCGTTGAATTCAACACATTGACCACTACAGGTTAACCGTCACACACTGACCACTATATTCTGACACATTGACCACGACATACTAACCACTTCATACTGACCACTACAAGTTGACTTCCACATATTGACTACTATAAGTTGACCCCTACAAAGTGACCCCTACCCACTGACTACAACACGTGGACCACCATACATTCTTCTTCTTCTGCCTTTCTATCCCCCAATGGGGCATAGGCCCTCAACCAACTCACGCCAAGTCGTTCTAACCTTCGCCATTGCATGGAGCTCTCCCCATGTCCTCCCAATCTTTCTAACCTCGTTCTCCAGCTCTCTTCTCCATGTGTTTTTGGCCTTCCTTTATTCCTATGCCCCTGTGGGTTCCAATGCAAAGACATTCTAGTAATGCTGTTAACCTGTTTTCTCAGTGTGTACCCTATCCAACGCCAGCGTCTGTTCCTCACTTCCTGATCTACTGGAGCCTGTTTAGTTCTCTCCCAAAGTTCTACATTAGTTATTCTATCATACCATTTTATTCCCTCTATTCTGCGCAGGCACCAGTTAATGAATGTATGTAATTTATTAGTAATTGCCTTGGTTGTTCTCTATGTTTCCGCCCCATACAATAGTACTGATTTGACCAATACATATTGACCACGACACACTGACCCCTACATGTTGAACACTCCATGTTGACCACTACAACTGACCACTACACGTTGATCATTACACTATGACCCTCACACGTTGACATAACACACTGATTCCTACACATTGACCACTACACAACGACCACTACTTGCTTATCACTAAAAACAGACCACTATACCGTGACCCTCCCGACAGCCCTGACTATACACTAAATACGCCACGTTGACCACTAAATACTAACGCCTACACGTTGACCATCACACACTACCACCATACACTGACTACTTAACGTTGAACTTTACCAACTTACCACTACATACTGACCACTACACATTGACCAATAACAACTAATCAATACACACTTGTAAGTTAGCAGGTGATGTCCTTACCTGTAAAGACAACAGCACCAGATATAATGATTGGGATGCTGACTGCTGTTTGTAAAGGCATACCAGTTCTTGAGACCAGGTGGTGTCCTATAGCCATTGTCACCGGTTCTGTTAGTTTGATGGCCAATGTTGAAGCCGCCTGCAACCATATGTGAGAGATCGTTGTGTAAACTTTTTGTTTCTTCACTTTGTCTTGTACCTCTTTGGGTGTGGGGGAATTTTTAACGTTTTGCTTGCTTCTTGTTCTTCTGACCACATCTACCACAGACACATCGTGCTGTTTAAATAGACGAATTTAGACCTTATGTCACTTGACAATGAAAAGCAACCAATCAGTTCGTTCCTTCGTCGGATGTGAATCAGCCACCTTCAGCCTCTTACAAGCAAGCTAGCTTCGACTTGGTCAATATTGGTTATAATTACGACAACGACTGCGTTGCTATTTTCTTTGCCTAGTGTTTTATGCTAGAATGTAATGTCTGCCCTGTCTGTCTGGTCGGCCAGGTCGTGTCCCTCTCATTGCGCAGGCTTGGATATAATTAGGTGATGTGTTCCATGTTGTGCCATGCGTTGATGGAGTTACTGCCATTGATTGGGCTGTCTCCTGAGATACTGTGATTTTGCTGTTCTTCGTGTTGGTTTAGTTGCTGTTATCGATGTTGTTAATTAGTAGTTTGATAAACTCTTATGTAGAAAGCCAAATGGCACAGATATCATAACCTAGCTGGTAACCACAACACAATGCGACTGTCACGTGTTTAAAGGCGAAGACAAGGGCAGACAGGAATACAGAAACGTCGAGGACGCCTAAAGACAATGAAACTACAGTAAAATCTCGTTAAACCAATTCGAAATGGACCAAAAATCTAGATACAGTGTACCTCGGTATACGTTTGCTTAGGTATACGTTCAAAGTGGTATACGTTGTGTTAGGACGCGAAAACCTTTACTTGGTAAATGTTTGGAATATGAATTTGTATCAGCTAACATTAGTCTCGACACGGCTCGCTATCTTTCTTTACCAAGCCGCGGATAGATGTCAATGACTTTGCAAAAAAGTACGCGGATAGATGTCAATGACTTTGCAAAAAAGTATCACCCCTAACTCTGTCTAAACAAGTCGTAACAACATTGTCTGGAAGGACCACGCAATGTCATATTTCTGAAACATCTTGGGAAGAATGTTGAATGTTGAATTAGGAATCGACATCACAGCACTTCCAGTGCTCAGTCCCTATCTTCAGCAGCAAGCGAAGAGTTCCAATTCCGATGGTACCAATAACCGTCTGACGGTATATCGGTGTCATCCTTCCCCTGAGTGTTGAGCGTCGGCTTTATCCCCTGGTAACTCCACACAGTACCATTCTCCTTAGACCGTAATGATCTATCTGTGCCTCCGCACTGTTCACTCGCTCCCAAAGGGCATCCTAAGAAAAAGGCAGAGGCAAAGTTCTTTGGGCCGATTTTTAAAAGTTAAACCTGGTGAGCTTTAATCAGGTCTAGGTAGCGGGGATTGGAAAAACCAATTTCAGATTCCTGAAGTTGGAAGCGTACTCTCCATCCAAACAACAACTTCATATCCTGCTCGTTTCTAAATGCTAGCGAAGTATACTCTCACCTTATCTCTTCTCGGTAAGGTGAAATCAGCTTCAATTTTCTTCATTTTATTTAATTTCTTTTGTACTAATGTATTTTAGTAGATAAATTGTTTTATACAACACCCAATGTATAATATTGCAGTAAAGTAAAAGTAAAGATCCCTTCTCATGCCTTGTGCGCACCGGGCATATGGCAAGAGCATCCTATATTTTAACAGACCAATCAGCTTTGGGTTTGTAATGTGGTAGGTATTACGCCGGCCGTCTTGGCTTCCCTAGGAAATCCATCCTTGTACCTATTTTACGCCGAGTCGACTTTCGACGCCCAATACTATGATACAAATCTACGCAGCCAGCAGATAATATTCCAATAACAATAGCATTTTTCTTGTCCCGCCCGCCCAGAACTGCTACTATATGTTTGTACCCGTCTCACTCGTCCATATTGTCCATTATTAGGGTTGTTATTTTTTATTTTTTTAAATATACTTTTAACACACTCTATTATTCAATATTTTTATTATTCACCTTTTTTGTTTCAACTTCTACACCCCAGTTATGGCCCCTGATACTCCACACACACAAAAAAAAAGGGGGGGGGTATTTATTCCCCCAGCTGACACGTGCTGTCAGTCTGCTGAGTAACAACCGACCTGGCCGCATCGTGATACCAGCTAAGTGATTTTTTGTATCTCTGTAGTATTGTTTATTTTGTGTGTGCTGATGAAGGCTCAATAGCCGCAACGTTCACGTTTTGTTTGTATTTGTTATATTGTGAAGCTTGCTAATTTACTTTTCTTTCAGGTTTATATATGTTCTTGATATTTTCTTTGGTAAGGACTAATCATTCTCCCTTTATTTCTTACGGGAAAATGCGTTTGGTTTAGTACTATTTGGTGCGTGGGGGCCAAAAAAAAAAAAGGGGGGGGGGGTGCTGAGTGGTGTCTAGGCATGGCGTCTTCCTCGAGTGCTGGATTCAAGCCTCGGTGAAAACTTGGACTTTTTCCAGTGGACTGCTAGTAGTTTTCCCTGGTCTCTGGGTAGAAAGATCGGACGCCCCGTGTGTATTGCTGAACACGTAAAAAAAATCCCTTGGCAGTTGGAAATCGAAAAGAGTGGCCTAACAGAGCAGCCCGAGCAGAATTTGGAGTTAAAAATCTACCCAAGTATTTCAGGATCCTAGCTGGTGCTAAGGAGTTCGTGCAATGCGCTAAGATTCTTCGGACACAGGTTTGAGTTAGAAGTAATACAGAGCAGTTATGGGTTACCACCCTTGTGCTATGACGTTCATTCGCTGTATAAACAAACAATATGTTTGGTATACGTACTGTTTGGTATACGTACTGTTTGGTATACGTACTGTTTGGTATACGCACTGTCTGGTATAAGTACCGTTTAGTGTAGGTACTATTTGGTATAGGTACTGTTTGCTATAGGTACTGTTTGGTATAGTACTGTTTGGTAAAGTACTGTTTGGTATAATACTGTTTGGTATACGTAATGTTTGGTATAAGTACTGTTTAGTGTAAGTACTGTTTGGTATAGGTACTGTTTGGTATACGTACTGTTTGGTATACGCACAAGGATAAGGAACGGATTAAGTACTTATAGCGAGGTACCATTTTAGGTTCTCCAGCTGTGGGTGGCGACTCTTTTGTGGGTCGAACGACCCTTCCACGGGATCGCTCAAATAGGACCACGGGAGAAAACATATTCACTGAAGTTATTAAGTAGCAACGAAAATAATTTTTGTGTTAGGGGGTCACCACAACATAGGGAACTGTATTAAAGTGTCGCGGCGTTAGGAAGGATGAAAACCAATGAACGATAGAGTATTACCTTTACTATATTCCTGAATTTGTTGCTCCGGGAAGACTGACAATGAGAAGAGTTTTACGAGAGAAAAAAAATGAAACAATTGAAACATGCTGGCTACATTAAAAGACATAATATCTTTCAGCAGCCATACTGGAAGGAAAGGTCAAGGTCAAAAGAGCAAAAGGTAGACAACGATTCAACATCAAGACATGGACGAAAAGCAATCTGATTAGTGTACAACCAGGACAAGAGAGACGGGGTGTTGGAGATTCATGGAGATGGAACCCGAATGACTGAAATCGTGTTGGCGTGAACCATGTGATTCCTCTAAAAAGCAAGCTCTAATTAGCAAGGTTTTACTGTAATATTGTGAACACTCTGTTAAATATGAGCTTGTGAACAAAAAAGCTGAGCGAAGCAGATGACAGGTCATCAAAATATACGACACTCACCAGGATTGAGTGGTAATACACGAAGAACATAAATGAGATCACAACTCTAAACAGACAGATAGTCAATATGGAGGCAGATTATCGAACAAACACTTGCGTGGCCACATAGCACAACAATAGACTAGTTTCACAACTAGAGACTAAACATATTTTGTATAGCTGTGTATTGAAATAAACATGTACGAGTAGTGGCCTTCAAATATTGGAAAACTGTCAGCAGATGACAAGAGCAACGAAGAAGTCTTTATTGACAGAAACTGACTCACGAAGAGAACTTATTGCCCACATCAGAAGGAGGCAATCTATATTCTTTTATCTGGGACCTCTGAAGTGATGCTTGCCACTCTGCACGGAGCATACATGTCTCCACCTTTCTCAACATACTCTGTGAGTCCGTTATGATGACGACATGTGTGCACAGCCGATTCTCAAGCCAGCGGAAGGCAGCAGTGGCTACCTCTATCTTCATTCTCAAAATAGACGTGTGATACCATAAGCCAGGCTTTCTTTCCCCAAGTGACGTCCATTTGCCGTTGGTATAAACCCCCATGCAGTTCGTCTGTCCCTTAACGCAGAGCCATCTGCATAGATAATCACTTGGGCGGAAACTGTCATGCATCATTTGTTGAACTTCTGATTCTGCAGCGCCAGCTGACCAGTCCCTGCACTCACGACCTAAAGTGATAAGAACCCTACACAAGTCTGAAACTTGCTCGGACCCACTCCTCACCTCGCACAACTTTATCAATCCTGCACACACGTCTGATTGTGTCTTCAGCTTGCGCCATCCAAGGCCTTTCTCTTTTCAGTCTGTGACACTTAGATCTACCCAGGGCTTCATGCAATAGGTGCTTCTTGTCTGGAGCTACTCTGAGATACGACTTTGCTTGCAGAACTTTGAGCCTATCGACAATAGTAGACAGTGCAAGTATATATCGCATACATATCCTGGGTTATTTCTTGTACATCCCAGAATTACCCGCATTGCTTCATTCTATATGCGTTCAAGTTTTATCAGCTGACAGTTTGATATGGTAAGCATTCCAAGTCTATTATCTATCACCGACAGGATCACATGCTGGAACATTGTAAACGTCTTTCTTTGTTCTATGTCCAATGCTGCCATAATCTTGAGAGCATTGAGTCCTTTTTGGTATTCTACCACAACTGTCTCAAGTGATCCATATAGGACAGGCTCCTATCGAAAGTTATATCTATGTACCTCAGTTTGCTTGCTCTGTGTATTATGTAGAGGTAGTTCAGTGTGATTAATGATATTTCGTTAAAGTACCTTTCCATTGATTAGTTGGTGTGTGTCTTAGCGAGGTGGTTCGCAAAGGAGGTTTTGTCAGGAAAGAATATGAAGAGAATTATGTCGTGGGCAAGGTGGGGCAACTCGATGAAGTTAAATGGTCGGTCTGATCACACTATGAGAGTCGTGCAGTTGCACAGCAGTCAATGTGTAGGTCGCAGACGCGCAGTGAAAAGCTTGTATCGGACGCTGTTGGTTCGGACCCGGTCAACGCCTGGAACCAACCGTAAGACTAATGTGTGGCGATTTCAAATCTCTCTAGCAGGTTGTGTATGGTTTGAAAGCGAGCTACCTCTGCCAATTGCTTTTTCTTATTACATAGAAGGCTGATGTGTATGATCTAACGGTGTTGGGTTAGTTGTGTTTGAGACAAACATATTGTATGGAGCTGCCATCAAGCTATTGTCTTTAAGGCAGCTTTCTGACAGAGACAGAGCACGTGTGGGAATGTTCCGAGTGCAGGAATGGAAATTCCTTATTCAATAATTTTCCGTATTTTTTCACCTTTCCAGAATTCATCGAATTCAATGTTCATCAGTTGCTCCATGCATTCATTTTCTAATGCATTTAACTTTCGTTCTATAAACAAAAGAATAATCTAACAGGTATAAACCTCTCAGCTTCTTTATATATATATATATATATATATATATATATATATATATATATATATATATATATATATATATATGATCAATAGTAGATCAGCAACAGACACTGAAGGTCAGAAACAGACACTATAGATCAACAGAAACAGCAGGTCAGCAACAGACACTGTAGGTCATCAACAGACACACTGTAGGTCAGCAACGTACACTGCAGGTCAGAAACAGACACTGTAGGTCAGCAACAGACACAGTAGGTCAGCAACACAAACTGTAGGCCAGCAACAGACACTGTAGGCTAGCAACAGACACAGTAGGTCTGCAACAGACACTGTAGGTCATCAACAGACACAGTAGGTCTGCAACAGACACTGTAGGTCAGCAACAGACAATGTAAGTCATGAACAGACACACTGTAGGTCAGCAACAAACACAGTAGGTCAGCAACAGACACTGTAGGTCAGCAACAGACACTGTAGGTCAGCAACAGACACTGTAGGTCAGCAACAGACATAGCAGGTCAGCAATAGACACTGTAGGTCAGCAACAGACACGGCAGGTCAGCAACAGACACTGTAGGTCAGCAACAGACACTGTAGGTCAGCAACAGACACTGTAGGTCAGCAACAGACACTGTAGGTCAGCAACAGACACTGTAGGTCAGCAACAGACACTGTAGGTCAGCAACAGACACTGTAGGTCAGCAATAGACACTGTAGGTCAGCAATAGACACTGTAGGTCAGCAACAGACACTGTAGGTCAGCAACAGACACTGTAGGTCAGCAACAGACACTGTAGGTCAGCAACAGACACTGTAGGTCAGCAACAGACACTGTAGGTCAGCAACAGACACTGTAGGTCAGCAACAGACACTGTAGGTCAGCAACAGACACTGTAGGTCAGCAACAGACACTGTAGGTCAGCAATAGACACTGTAGGTCAGCAACAGACACTGTAGGTCAACAACAGACACTGTAGGTCAGCAACAGACACTGTAGGTCAGCAACAGACACTGTAGGTCAGCAACAGACACTGTAGGTCAGCAACAGACACTGTAGGTCAGCAATAGACACTGTAGGTCAGCAATAGACACTGTAGGTCAGCAACAGACACTGTAGGTCAGCAACAGACACTGTAGGTCAGCAATAGACACTGTAGGTCAGCAACAGACACTGTAGGTCAGCAACAGACACTGTAGGTCAGCAACAGACACTGTAGGTCAGCAACAGACACTGTAGGTCAGCAACAGACATAGCAGGTCAGCAACCGACACTGTAGGTCAGAAACAGACACTGTAGGTCAGCAACAGACACTGTAGGTCAGCAACAGACATAGCAGGTCAGCAACAGACATAGCAGGTCAGCAACAGACATAGCAGGTCAGCAACAGACATAGCAGGTCAGCAACAGACACTGTAGGTCAGCAACAGACACTGTAGGTCAGCAACAGACACTGTAGGTCAGCAACAGACACGGCAGGTCAGCAACAGACACTGTAGGTCAGCAACAGACACTGTAGGTCAGCAACAGACATAGCAGGTCAGCAACAGACACTGTAGGTCAGCAACAGACACTGTAGGTCAGCAATAGACACTGTAGGTCAGCAACAGACACTGTAGGTCAGCAACAGACACTGTAGGTCAGCAATAGACATAGCAGGTCAGCAATAGACACTGTAGGTCAGCAACAGACACTGTAGGTTAGCAACAGACACTGTAGGTCAGCAACAGACATAGCTGGTCAGCAACAGACATAGCAGGTCAGCAACAGACATAGCAGGTCAGCAACAGACATAGCAGGTCAGCAACAGACACTGTAGGTCAGCAACAGACACTGTAGGTCAGCAACAGACACTGTAGGTCAGCAACAGACACGGCAGGTCAGCAACAGACACTGTAGGTCAGCAACAGACACTGTAGGTCAGCAACAGACATAGCAGGTCAGCAACAGACACTGTAGGTCAGCAACAGACACTGTAGGTCAGCAATAGACACTGTAGGTCAGCAACAGACATAGCAGGTCAGCAATAGACACTGTAGGTCAGCAACAGACATAGCAGGTCAGCAATAGACACTGTAGGTCAGCAACAGACATAGCAGGTCAGCAATAGACACTGTAGGTCAGCAACAGACACGGCAGGTCAGCAATAGACACTGTAGGTCAGCAACAGACACTGTAGGTCAGCAACAGACACTGTAGGTCAGCAACAGACACTGTAGGTCAGCAACAGACATGATAGATCAACAAGAGAATAAGCACGTCAGCAACAAATAGATAAGCAACAGAAGAAACGAGTCAGTAACAGACACAATAGGCTAGCAACAGACACTGTAGGTCAGCAACAGACACGGCAGGTCAGCAACAGACACGGCAGGTCAGCAACAGACACTGTAGGTCAGCAACAGACACGGCAGGTCAGCAACAGACACTGTAGGTCAGCAACAGACACTGTAGACCAGCAAAAGACACAGTAGGTCAGCAACAAATACTGTAGACCAGCAACAGACACAGTGGGTCAGCAACATGCATTATAGATCAACAACAGAAAAAGCACGTCAGCAAAGGACACAGTAGGTTAGCAACAGACACAGCAGGTTAGCAACAGACACAGCTGGTTAGCAACAGAAACTGGCTTAGAAATACCTCAATATAAGCCATGCTGTAGTTGGTGGCCAGCGTGGCTAAGGCATGAGACACCAGGAGCAGCTGCATGACACGTGACTTGAACACGTGCTCTTTGCCAGGGGAGAACAACAGGAGGCAGGTCACACACTGTAATGAAAAACCGGCAAATGTAACTAGTGTAAAATAAGATCCTACGCATCTGTGGCAGAGGCATTGTCAACGTGCTTCGTATTGCTGAGGTGACAGGTTCGATTCAGACTGCAGGCAGTTTGACAGTAGACCGCCTGGCTTTGGTTTTGACAGTACTATCGAAAGATGACCGTTCAGTCAGTATAACAAACTACTGAAGGTTTCGGTTTCGTATCCTCAGTTCAGACCGTAAGGTGGGCGGCCCCTAGGAAACTCGCATGTTAGCTGCAGATCCTTTATGGTTTCCCGTGGCTTGCTCTGAACACTTTACTCTTCAAGCTAGGTTTCTCTACGTAGTTGCAAGTATACTGGACAAACCTGCAAAATGTGGTCCGAACTGACATGCACACTGTGGGCACTGTAAAGCCTTTATTTTATGCATGCAGTGGTTAATGTCCTGTTCTTAGACGGAAAATTGTTATATGCTGTTTTTGTTGGGCCTGTGACCTGGGTCTTGTCCGTGTTTACAGCAATTCAAGGGAATTCAAGAAGCGCCATCATCATTAAGGAATGCTATAAAAAGACATTATTTATAACCTAAAGCGGCTATAAGCTGGTTGAAAGCTATCGTAACTTGTTTTTCCTTCAAGAAAGCAATATAACCTTGCTTCTGTGATGGTCTCCCTTCGACTCATTGTCATATGCTACAATTTATATTGATAGGAATGCTTGAAACTGATTTAAACTCTAATGTAATCAAAGCCTGAAAGCAGGCCATACATTTTTATGGGAAGTAAACATTGGCCGGTGGGATATTGGCAACGGTCTTAATTTAATCTATTTCTGTCAATACATTACCATAGCTTCTGGTTTATCTGCCAGTTCTCAAACATTTACTTAGAACCCTCCCTTGGATAATCAATATAAAGTTTGCCTGTCAATTACGGGGCCCCACTGAGATAGAAACATGACAGACCCACTGGAGCCTGGCGAGCTCGTGAAAGGCAATGACTTAGCAGTGTTTCCTGCTAAGTCAGAGCGCACCAGCCAGAGAAGGGGACACCAACAGTCTGTATACACATAAGTAAACCGGGTGTGCACGCAAAACTCAAATTGTTGAACAAGATCGAAGTCCAGAATTGGACAAAAAAAGACAGCTTCCCGCCCAAATTTACAACCGGTAAACGTAAGCAAGAAGAAGGAAAACGGACAGCAGTAAAGTGTTGACGGGGTGGGGGAGGGGAGGGCGTCCGGGGTGGTAAGGAGTTTGTATAGGAGAATACACTGAGGTATGCACAATGGACTTTTGAGGAAGAATAAAAACAAAAGACATTCTGAAGAAAGAACGAAAGAACAATATAAAGGGGATTTGAAAAACGTTTTTTTAAGGGACGAATACAATACCAGCCGTGTAAAAAAAAAGCGGGAAAAAGGGGGGGGGGGGTGGGGGGGGGGGGAAGGTTGTGTTTGTGGTGGTTAAGAAAAAACTGCATAGACTACAAATACATTTCGGTGAATGACAGAAGTGTGTGAATTATGGAAGTGTTCAACATTGTCTTCTTTGATGGAAAGTGGGAGAAGGAATGTAACACCCTCTTGTTGTTGATGTTGTTGTTGTTATCGATCCAGCGGCGCATGAGCTTTCGCCCTTTGGCCCAATGCCATGTAGTGGAATTTGCATGTTTTCACAAGCTGTTCTTTTCCTCCGTACAAGGTGTTCCACTTGTCTGGTCTCGGAGGGAGTAGCGTTCTTCTTGTCTCACTGAGTTTTGGGCACTCAAAGAGATGGTGTTCAACAGTTTCGTAGGGGTAGTTACATAGCTGGCACTCTGGGGAGTGTTGTGGCTGTATTCTGTTTAGGTGTCCATTGAGTGGAGTATGTTGCGTTCTAAGTCTGAAGATGGTGGCCTGGTCTCTTCTTGTTAGATGGTTAATGCTGTCATTAGGATCAGGGCCAGACATATGTCTATAAACCTTTCTTCCAGTGTCTCCCGTGGCCCATCTGTTCAACCAAGTCTCTTTGTTTATAGCTCTTATCAGTGTTTTTGCTGTCTGGAGGGTTGTCGCTGTAGGTGGTTGTTCTTGTGTTGCTCCTTTCTTTGCCAATCTGTCAGCTCTGTCATTACCTGGTGTGCCGGAGTGACCTGGAATCCACTGCATCACTATTCTGATGTTGTATGAGGTAATAAGCTGATCGGCATCCAGGATTATCTTGGCTATGTCAGTTCTGCAGCGTTCATTGCCCTCCAGAGCTTGAAGGGCAGACATTGAATCTGTGAAGATGACAATATTTTGGACCTTTGAGGGGTAAACATCCATTACAGTCTTTAGGTGGTATACTGCTGTTTCCAGTGCAATTATTTCAGCTTCATAGTTTGAACAGAATTTCCCGCATGCATCAAAAATCTCTTCAACAGATCCATCGGGATAACCTATGTAGATTCCGTAACCTGCTTTAATGGTAGCTTTAAATGCTGATCCATCAGTATAGACATGTATCCATTCTTGGGGGTAAGAATCAACGGTCTTTAGTGATGAGTTCATAAGAGCGATTGGGTCGGACTGTTTGGTTTCCTCGCCTACCAATTCTACCATAGTTTGGACTTCTGGAGCTTTAAAGCGAGCATGTGGTGGTAGGTTTTTTTTGCAACATTCTGAATTCCTTGACGTCTTTCTGGGAGTTGGTATCTGTCCTGAATTTCATTAACACAGTGTAAAACCGATTTGTGCTTTATTCTTTGTTTGGGTTCCCAGTTTTCTACAAGATGTCTATTAGGATGGTTACGATTTTTCCTAACGCATCTTTCATAAATTTCTAAAGTGGCTTTTTTCTCTCCGCAACCCGAGGGGTTCCACATTTGTATGGATTTCACATGCAGCATTTGGTGTAGACTGCATAGCTCCGCAGATTAATCGGAGGGCATTATTTTGTACTCTGTCAAGAGTCTCTAGGTTAGTTTTGGAACAAGTTGTAAGCAGTGAGTTGTTGTACTCTATCACAGAGCGAACATATCCTAGGTATAAGCCCCTCAGAGTTTCCTTGTCTGATCCCCATGATGTACCTGCAAGTCTCTTTAATAACTGTAACCGCCTCAATGCCTTATTCCTGATGTTTTCAATATGGTTCTTGAGGCTGAGCTGCGGGTCAAGTGTGACTCCAAGGTATGTGGGATGCTCTTCTTTCATCACTTGGTGTTTGTCTAACCTCAGGTTAATATTCTTCCTTGCTACTTGGTGGCTTTTGGTAAAGATTGTGTAGACCGTCTTTGCACAGTTAATCTTGAGTTTCCATCTTTGGCAGTAATCATGCAGTCTTCTAAGGTCTCCATTCAGTCTTTGGGCTCCACTTTCCACATTTTCATGACTCTGCCATATTGCTAGGTCATCAGCGTACAAGGCTTTTTTCGGCCTTGATTTGTTCTGGCAGGTCATTGATAAAGATTAGGAATAGTGTACAGCTCAATGATGAGCCTTGTGGCAAGCCCTCCTCCAAGACTTCTTTAGAAGAGATTGCGTTGTGCATCTTAGTCTGGATTGTTCTATCTATCAGGAAGTATTTCACCCAGTTATACAATCTGCCATGTATTCCTATGCTCATCATCTTCATCAGGAGACCTTTTCTCCATACTCTGTCATAGGCCTGCTGGAGATCGACAAAGACTGCCACTGTGTGTTTCTTATTCTGGAAGCCATCATGTATTCTTTGTGTCAGTCTGAACAGCTGGTCTTCTGTGCAGCTGTTGGTTCTGAAGCCTGCCTGTTCATGGCATAGAACACCAGAACTCTCAAGGAACCAATATAAGCGCCTGTTTATCATTCTTTCTGCAACTTTGCCCAAGCATGATGTTAAGGATATCGGGCGGTAGCTTTTGGGGTCATCTGGAGGCTTTTTGGTTCTAAGGATGGGGACGATATATGCATTCCTCCATGCCCTTGGAAGTTTGCTTGACCTCCAAGTTTTATTAATAAGCCTGAGAACTACTTCTCTCCCAGACCGGCCAAGATGTAGCAGCATTTCGTTGTGGATCTTATCTGGGCCTGGAGATTTTCTAGGTTTTAATTTCTTCAGGGCTTGCTCTAGTTCATCCATGCTAAATTCATTTTCAAAAAGGAAGTCGCTGGCTGTTGGAGCTCTCTCTTGTTTCTTCAACTGAGAGAGCTGTGTTCTATTGAGTTCTGACAGCTTACCTGCTCTGTTAACTGAGGCTAAATAATGATTGAAATGTTCTGCTTTCTTCTTGTCTTCAGTGATTGTCTTACTCCCATCTGTCACTGGTTTTGGGTTCACCCTTCTACTTTCTCCGGAGAGGTTTTTAATTAAAGTCCATGCTTTATTTCCATTCTGTATAAGGTCTAAGTTGGAGCAAGTTTCTGTTCATTTATCTCTTTTAGCCTTATTAACTACAAGCTTTACTCTGGCACATGCTTTATTGTATTGGATCTTTGCTTCTGTTGAACGTGCAGTTTCGAGAAATATTCTTGCTTTATTCCTTTCAGATATAGTATTTTGAATTTCTTGATTCCAAAAAGGTTTATATGCCTTCCGGCTGCCCCTTGGGATGGCTTTCGACGCTGCATTCATGATTGCTTGTGTTATGTCTTCACAAAAAGTTTCCACACAGCTGTTGTCAATTCTTCCCAGCAGGCAGATGTTTCCTGAAATAGTTTCCAGTTTGCTTTTCGGAAATTCCAACGGGTTCTCTGCTTGAAGCGTAATTTAGGGGTTGTGCTTACAGTTGTGAGTATAGGTTTATGGTCACTTCCTATGTCGTCCAGGACTTGGGGATAGCTTGCGTCTGCTAAGTCGGATGAGCAGATGGTCAGGTCTGGTCTGCTGAGAGATAGGTGGGCCCTGTGTAACAGTGTAGGTGTAGACTCTGTGTCCTGCAGCACTAATAGGTTAGTTGTTTCACAAGTATCTTCGATGTACTTCCCTGTGCTATTGTAGTCAGGGTAACCCCAACGTGGCGAGTGTCCGTTGAAGTCACCAACAAGAAGGGTTTTATGGTACTGTGTCTTGTATAGTTCTGGTATGTTGCATGTTGTCTGAGGTGGGCTGTACACGTTGTATATCGTATATTTGCTTCCATTGTGCCAGATAGTTATTTTTTGCACATCTGTAGAGTGAGATGTCGACAGCATTGTTACATCTCCTTGTATGTCATTTCTGATATAGGTCACTATGCCCCGGCAGTCATTGCACTTACAGGCATAACTAGTATATCCAGTGAGATGCAGATCAGAGTCTTTATGCAGGGTTTCTTGTAGGGCAGCCACGTGTACCCTGTGGTTGTTTAGCAGTTTGGCAAGTTCAAGTTTCTTATTTCTTATTCCACAGATGTTCAGCTGCAGAATATTGAGCATCTGTGTATTTTTTGCTGTGCTGTCTGAGTTCTTTTTTGCTCTCCCTCCCACTCTTCCTCCTCCTGGGGTGTCTGTTTTCCCTATTTATTTCAAATTTTCCAGTAGCCAATTTTTCGCACATGACAGCCTGGTTTCCCACTGTCTGGCGCGGGCCTTGATAGACGAGGCGACGACCGATCTCGTATGTATTCTTAAATTTTGACATATTCATGGCATTGTGGTGCTGGGGTGTCTGTGGATTACCTACCTCCCCGGGCAGCAGCTAGAAATGCCCTGTACAGTTCTAAAGGAAATATGGGTTGTGTTTCTGCCTTTCCCTTTAACACGTAGCTAAATTGGGGCTCACAGTGTTCTCATTCCCCGCCACCAGATTGCCTGCAGGTTTCGCTGAGCTCTTCATGTCTCTAAGCATGGCCTAAGCATGAGTAGTTGGGGCAACTGGATCGTCACGTCCTGAGTCCCTGTGCCTTCACGATAGTTTCCGGTATTCAGGGGGGTTAGCATACTTGTTTCCATTCCTAAGACTGTTCAGCACACCTCTGGTTCCTTCCCTCCCACAGGGGGCAGTACGGTGTGGTGCACCGGGTTTATTATCGAGGTTTGCTCCTCTAGATCCATTGTGTTTTGCCTGGGGATTCGCACCCCCAGTTACCGGGACTACCTCGGGGAGGCTGTGACTCTTCGCCACGCACAATGGTCTTGAGGTAAGAGAGGTTTTGCTAGGTCAAGAGGCTGACACCACAATGGACGCTCCTTTCGTGAACAGATATTCACTAGACCTAGGGTGAAGTAAGGGGGGGGGGGACCCACTACCCACAACACCAACACTTCTTACCCCCTGCCTCTCGAGGCTCAGTCCCAACACCCTCTTGTGGAGAGGACATCTTACGAAATTATGACGGGCTGTTTTTCATTTTTTTTTTTTTTTTTGAGGATGAATATAATGACTAGTCGACCGGACTGTCACGCACAAAAACATTGTGAAAGGAGAATACAGCCAGTAAATTTGGGAAAAAGAAATTACAATTTTTTTTTAAAGAACACCAACACAAACACACATATAAAATGCCCCCACACACATACACACACAAATACATTCATACCTACATACACACACACAAATAAGCATACATACATATACATACCCACACATACACACACACAAGATCATACACTGACAAAGCTATTTGAGAGGAACAGTCAGAAGTAGGGCTGTACCGAATATTCGCTTCGTATTCGCTTCGGTGCCGAATAGTAGACCTAATGACTATTCGGTATTCGGCCGAATAATTGCGGTCGGGCCGAAAACGAATAGTAGTTACTTTACACCCACTTCTGCATACACGGCCTTAATACTGTCCACATGGAACGATTGGTTTTGTGAAAAAGCTAATGCAGCTTTCCTACATTAACTAAGCTGTCAGTGATCATTTTCAAGTTTAGTTACTTGTTATAATACTTAGGGTTCTTCTATTTCTAGTTATTAGTTACCACAGACTGACTGAAGGATGCAAAACATCAATTTTTTTTAAAAATATTGACTATTCTGTACGAATACTAACTAGACATGGAAAGAATATAAACTCGGCCACATCCAAGTCGATAATATGAAAATCAAACGAACAGAAACATATAAGTACTTGGGTTGCAAACTTCAAACTGCTCCAACATGCTGAGAGAGGAAACACAATTAGAATACAATCTAGAAATAAAGTATACTATGTCCTTCAACATTTGCTTAAGTCTAAAGTGTTTGTCTCGCAACACCAAGATCAAATCATATAAAACGTTAATAAGACCAGTCGTTTTAAATGGCTTGAAACTTGAAGCAGGAATAAAAGAAATGAGGCCTTATTACAGGTTTTCGAAAACAGTCTTGCGACAAATCTTTGTACCCATCAAAGATGCTTACAGTGATGAATGGAGAGTGAGTAGCAATAACGTAACAATATAATCTGTTTAAATCACCATTGATCACTGGCGTCATGAGAGCTAACAGACTAAAATGGTTGGGGCATATTGAAAGAATTTCAGATGACAGAGAAGTAAAAACTGTATACACCTGTGAGAGGAATGGCGTAGACCACGAGGCAGAAAAAGAAGAAGTTCGAGAGATAATGTCCAGCCCGACCTGCAAACAACTGGTGTCACAAATTTTGAAGATAAGATAAGCCAGAGAGATGAATGGAGACGAGTGATAACAGCAGCAGTAAACCTCAAGGGCTCAGAATGCTAAAGAAAAAGATGACTATTCTGTGCTACTTTATGTGAAGCAAAAGTTCAGCGTGCATTTGTCATTGTGTATATTTTTTTTTTTTTTTTTAGATATATTTTATACACTATACATATTCGTATTCGGCCAAATAGTTTGTCCCGTTATTCGTATTCGGCTGAATAGTGAAAATCACTATTCGGTACAGCCCTAGTCACAAATCGGTAACGATGAAGTCAGCAATGACTATTGACTGACACATTCAGCACATATCTATACGAATCCACCGTCTGATGAACCTACTTGCACTGCTGTGAGAATGAACGCCCAAACAAAAACGCTGAATCGAGCGGCTGGACAACTGTGGTCACTTTCTTCGTCGCGTTGCAGGGTCCGCTCCGACAAGAGAAGAAACATTTTGCCACTTTCGTGGCAGATAAAGGTGGACACGGTCCAGGCAATGAAGACACATGCAGCAGTCGAAGCCGCTTCCAAGGAATACTCCCTGATCTGTGGCCATCAGGTTATCTGAAAGATTGTTCATTATAAAAGCTTGTCTTGTTAACAAACCACAAACGTTCACAAACAACATGAACAAAGAAGACATTAACTATATACATGTCATACAGTTTATTACCTATTCATATTTCTCTGGCAATATTATCAGATAACATACAACAGTAAGGCCCCATATATTTTATAGGGACTAATCCAATGCACTTGGTGTATGATGTGGTCAGCATCAAACGGCCGCCTTTACTACCTCAAGTGGTTTACCTGGTCACCCACTCAAGGCTTGGTTCGAGCTTGGGAGCCAAGGTCATTTAAAAAAAAAAAGATTATGCTCCTAAGAACCGACCCCACGACCTTGCCCGATCAGAAAACAATAAATGTATCGAACTTTCAGGACACAGCGAGTATATTTCACCTTTCATAAATATCGAGTCTATCTAACCTTTCAGGACACATCGAGTATATCTCCCACCTTTCCGAAACACTCGAGTATATCTCACCTTTCCAGAAAAATCGAGTATATCTCACCTTTCAGAAACATCGAAGTTAGATCTCACATTTCGAATAAATCAAGTATATCTCACCTTTCAGAACACATCGAGTATATCTCACCTTTCAGAAATACAGGAAGTATATCTAACCTTCAGACACCATCGAGTAGATATTTCAACCTTTCAGAAATATCGCGTATATCTCACCTTTCAAAAACATGAAGTATAGTCTCACCTTTTCGACACATCGAGTATATATCACCTTTCAAAAACATGAAGGATATCTAACCTTTCAAGACACATCGAGTATATCTCACCTTTCAGAATTAATGAACGTACAACATAACAAAAAGATATAAAAATCAAAACAAATAAATCAATACACTTCTAGCAAAAAAAACCTAAAAAATAAAACACAAACACCCAAAATAAAAAAACTAAAAAAAAAACAAAAAAATCCTAAAACAATTATTAACAAAAAACTAACGAATAATAGATAACAAAAAATCAAAATTAAAAATAAAAAAATGAAATAAAACTCAAAACAAATAAAAAAATAAAAACAAAATAAAAAAAACGACAACAACAAAAGCAAAAAAAATCTGATACCTCTACAAAAAAAATACAATAACTAACAAAAAATACTTACACACAAAACGAAAATATGAAAACATAAAATTAACACATTATAAAAAAAAAACCTCTTACATACAAAAAAAACAAAAGATAAAAAAATAAAAAAAATCTAATAATGAAAACAAAAAAAACAGAAACAAATAAAAAACTAAAACAAAAAAAAAAAAATAATTATAAAAACAAAAAAAAAACAAATACAAAATAAAAAATAAAAAAAAAAAACGAATTAAAAAAAAACACAAATAAAAAATAATAAGTAAAATACTAAAAAAACAAAAAAATAAAAATAAAAAAAATAAAATAACAAAAAAAAAAAGTAAATCTAAAAAAAAAGACACAACAATACTAAAATAACCACACTAAAATAATAAAAAAACAAAAAACCTACAAAATAATAAAACTAAAAAAAAAAATATAATAAAAAATACCTAAAAAAAAAAAAATAACAAATCAAAAAAAAAAAAATAATCAAATTAATCGCAGGGTGTAGCATACTGTTTAAAATTTTTCCGGGTCAATTCGCCTGAAAACAAATACCGACTGAAATTTATACATTTGGAAAAGAAAAAAATCAAAAGCAGCCCCGCTTTTTAAACAATAAAAATACATAAAAAGTTTGGGTTCCTGTCCTCCAGCGCTGTTCTTTACTTTTTTTAAAGCCCGGGGAACTAAAGGGTGTGAAAAAGAACGGAAGAAAGAAAATGGGGAAAATGATCTTTGGGCCCCAGGGCGCCCAGCCCCAGTGGTAAAGGCGCCCCGTGATGCTGACCACTCATCCATCTTGTACTGATAGATAATAGATAATAGATATCAGACGACAGCAGCAACAGACGCAGACAAAAGACAGACGACCGACCGAAACCACCGACGACCGACCCACCGACCGACCGACCGACCGGGGGCCCCCGACCGACCGACCGAACCGACGACCCCCACCGACCCCGCCGACGACCGCCCCCGACCGA
>CAJHNH020002495.1:0-105991 GCA_905116865.2 Candidula unifasciata | reverse complement strand
CAGCTGTCCTGTATTCACGCCAGGTTGCTCTCCGGCTAGGCTCATGGACCTCAGAACCATGCAGTTTGACCCCAGGACTGCCACAGGGATCCGCCATCTTGCCTGTGCTCTTTAACAAGTATACGAGCAAAATTGCAAGCCTAGAAGCACCAGGAGTTGAAATGATACTGACTTTTGCGGATGATATACTTGTATCTAGGCAGGGGGAAGAGATTGAACAAACAGCCCAGGAGCTACAAGCGACCGTAGACAAAGTGACTGAGTGGACATAGGTTTAAAGACTGCAAGCTAAGTCAAATCTCATAGTAGCTGCAGATGAGAAACACCTCCAGCACAAAGCATTTAACAGAGCAAAGAATGGTGCAAGTTGAAGACACAATTAGACATGTGTGCAGGCTTGATAATACTGGGCAATGATGAGAGGAGTGAGTCAGAATGTCCCAGCGGGAGCTGAACAATCACAAGTTCAACAAATGATTCGTGACAGTTCTCACCGAGGTGATGTAATAGTCTATACAGATAGGTCTGTGTTGAGAGGCAGACGAAGCTCATGGGGGTTCTAAGTAAAAGTGAATGGATGTAGCTTGGTGCAACAAAGCCTGGCATATGACACCACACCATCTATTTTGAGAATGGAGATGGAGGCAGTAACTGCAGCCTTTCATTGGCTTGAGAATCAGCTGTAAACACGTGTCGTAACTGTAACTGACTCACAGAGCATGTTGAGAAAAAAAAAGAAATGTATACTGTTGTCAAGGATGTGCAACTCACTTGTGAACAATTTGTTCCTTAGACTGTCCGACTAACAAATGGGAAAAACTGCTGTCATAGATGTGCAAATCACTTGTGAACAATATGTTCCTGGGACTGACTACCGTCAAGGATATACAACTCACTTGTGAACAATATGTTCCTGGGACTGACTACTGTCAAGGATATACAACTCACTTGTGAACAATATGTTCCTGGGACTGACTACGGTCAAGGATGTGCAACTCACTTGTGAACAATTTGTTCCTGGGACTGACTACTGTCAAGGATATGCAACTCACTTGTGAACAATATGTTCCTGGGACTAACTACTGTCAAGGATGTGCAACTAAATTGTGAACAAATATGTTCCTGCGACTACTGTCAAGGATATGCAACTCACTTGTGAACAATATGTTCCTGGGACTGACTACTGTCAAGGATGTGCAACTACATTGTGAACAAATATGTTCCTGTGACTACTGTCAAGGATATGCAACTCACTTGTGAACAATATGTTCCTGGGACTGACTACTGTCAAGGATGTGCAACTAAATTGTGAACAAATATGTTCCTGGGACTGACTATTGTCAAGGATATGCAACTCACTTGTTAACAATATGTTCATGGAACTGACTACTGTCATGGGTATGCAACTCACTTGTGAACAATCTGTCCCTGAAACTGTCAAGACAACAAAATGGGAAACTTCAATTATTACTTTGAGGGTGAAGAAGTGGTTTACACATAACCATTTTGGTCTGAAGTCTGCATGTTTCTTTTATCTGTAGACTTTTTCAATCTCTCAAGTGACGTGCTACAAAAAAGTTTTTAAAAGTTTTCCTGGCACTGTGAGAAGGGCGATACCACGCCAGTTATTAAAGTCAAATAAATCACCTCTCTAGTTATTACAGTCAGATAAATCACCTCGCTAGTTATTTCTTCTTCTTTTCTTCTTCTCTTAGGAAGAAGTAGAAAGATAGAAAGACACAATAGACAACATAATAATTGAAAGCTATAGTTACTGTACTGGGAATCAAACCTGTCACCTCCAAATGGTTTTTTAATCTCTCTATAACACACACACATACATACATACACACACACAAGGAGAGAGGGAGAGAGGCAGTCCACAATTTATGGGGGCTGAGTGGTCTCAGGGCACGGCGTGCGCCTTTGAGTGATGGGGGTTCTGGGTTCAAGCCCAGTGAAGGCAGGGATTTTTTCACGCGGACTTGGACTAAGTACTCACGTCCAGGGCAGCACACCATTGTCCAGGGCAGCACACCATCATCCAGGGCAGCAGTGCAGCACACCATCGTCCAGGGCAGCACACCATCATCCAGGGCAGCACACCATCGTCCAGGGCAGCACACCATCATCGTCCAGGGCAGCACACCATCGTCAAGGTTGAATGTCTTCAGGCCGCGGATATCACTGGAAAGAATGCAGCAATTTAACACCATGTACGTACTCGACTCCACATATATACACACAATGCTACATTTGTGAACAGGACACTACATACATAGCACCACATATCTATAGATGACAACACACACATGTACAAGAAGAACAAGAAGAGAAAGAGGAGGAAGATAAAAAAAAAAAAAGAAGAAAGATAAAAAGAAGAAGAGCATGTGATATACATGTGATAGCTTCATACCTCAACTTGCAAGCAGGCACATCGTCTAGGCAAACAGGCACATTGTCCAAGCATCAGGGCACATCGTCAAGGCATCAGCAGGCGGGGCACATAGTCCAGGCAGCCATCAGGGCAGCACACCATCGTAAGGGCAGCAGGGCAGCACACCATCGTCCAGGGCAGCACACCATCGTCCAGGGCAGCACACCATCGTCCAGGGCAGCACACCATCGTCCAGGGCAGCACACCATCGTCCAGGCAGCACACCATCGTCCAGGCAGCACACCATCATCCAGGGCAGCACACCATCATCCAGGGCAGCACACCATCGTCCAGGGCAGCACACCATCGTCGTCAGGCAGCAGCAGCACACATCACCAGCACACCATCACATCCATCGTCCAGCAGCACATTTCGTCCAGGCAGCATTAAGACAGCATCAGTCGTCCAGGAGGCAGCACAGCATCAATCTCACTACAGCACACCATTTCAAAGATCATCCAGGCAGCAGCAGCACACCATCATCATCACCTTAGCAAACATATTTGGGAAGTACTCAGAGAAATCGTTGCATGTCCAGCAGGCAGCAGCACAGAATCGTTTGGAAAGCACAGCATCTCCAAGAGGTCAGCAGCAGCTACATGCCAAGTAAGGACATATGTGCAAATGCTGCAACAGAAGCAGTTTGGACACACACCATAAAGGTTTCAAGAACAGACAGGAAACTATGGTGGTAGCACTGGATCATGCCAGGATGCTAATAAAAGAGTGAGATACCACATCTCGATGGCAGCACTGCACAGGGAACAAGAAAGAGGTCAGTCCAGGGCAGTAAATTGGGTTGCAGCAGTCCACACCATTCACGCAGCAGGGTTGCACACCATCGTCCAGGCAGCAGCACCATGGACAGAGAACAGCAGTTTGACAGCAGGACATCGTCAGCAGGGCATCACACCATCGTCCAGTGCAGCACAACATCGTCACGAGCAAAATTGCACCTATCGTCCAGGAGTTGAAATGATCGACTTTTGCGGATGACATACTTGTATCTAGGCAGGGGGAAGAGATTGAACAAACAGCACCAGGAGGCAGCAGCACACAATCGTCAGAGGGCAGCACACATCATCCATAGGTTTAAAGACTGGCAAGCACAGTCATCGTCATCATAGTAGCAGCAGACACATCAGAAAGCAGCACATCATCATCAGGCAGCAGCAGCAACAGAGCAAAGCACACCATCGTCCAGTTGCAGACACACCATCGTCATGTGTGCAGGCAGCACACATCGTACAAGGCAGCAACACAGATCGTCCAGTGAGTCAGAATATCCATCCAGGGCAGCAGAACAATCACAGGGCAGTTCAACAAATCATCGTGACAGGCAGCACACCATCACGTCGAGGGCAGATGTATAGTCTATACAGATAGGTCACCATGTTGAGAGGCAGCACGACATCGTCATGGGGGTTCTAAGTAAAGCAGTGAATGGATGTAGCATGGTGCAACAAAGGCAGGCATATGACACACACATCGTATTTTGAGGCAATGGAGATGGAGGCAGTCCAGGCAGCAGCACACCATTGGCCAGGCAGAGCAGCACACCATCGTCCAGGTCGTCACACATCGTCCAGGCAGCAGCACACCATCGTCCAGGTTGAGAACACCATCGTCCAGAAGCAGCACACACCATCGTCAAGGGATGTGCAGCACACCATCATCATGAACAGGGCAGCACACCATCATCCAGGGCAGCAGCGTACCATCGTCATGGCAAAAACACCATCTGTCATAGATGTGCAAATCACTTGTGAACAATATGTCCAGGACTGACTACAGTCACCATCGTCAAGGCAGCACACACAGCACACTTGTGACAATATCGTTCCTGGGCAGCACACTACTGTCAAGGATACACATCGTCACTTGTGAAGCATACCATCATCGTCCAGGGCAGCACACCACTGTCCAAGGATATACACACACCATCAGGTCCACCAGGCAGCACACACACATCATCCAGGCAGCACACCACATCACTCCAGGGCAGGCATCATCAGGGCACTGCAGCACACCATCGTCCAGGCAGGGCACACATCATCTCCAGCAGGGCAGCACACCATAGGGCAGGCAGGGCATCGTCCAGCACACACCATCGTCATGCACAGCAGGTCACACCATCGTCCAGGGCAGCACACATCATCGTCCAGGCAGAGTGGCACATCATCAGCCAGGGCAGCACACATGATATCATCACCAGCAGGCAGCACACCATCGTCCAGGCAGCAGGAGAGCACACCATCGTCCAGGCAGGGGCAGCACACCTCGTCCAGGAAGCACCATCATCCAGGGCAGCACATCATCGTCCAGGGCAGCAGCACAGCACATCATCGTCCAGGCAGCGGCAGCAGCACACACCGTCCATCGTCCAGGCAGCGGCAGCAATTAGACACAGGCAGCACACCATCGTCCATCAGCATGCAGGCATCACAGGGTTCGGAAATCATCCAGGCAGGCAGCACACCATCATCATAGGGCAGCAGCATTTATTTTCAAGGCATCAGCACACCATAGAGTCCAGGCACAGCATCGTCAGGGCAGCACACACATCGTCCAGGGCAGCACTGGACATCACACACGAATTCCAGGCAGATCAGCACACATTTTGTGTGGGCAGCACAAGTGTCTTTGCAGCACAGATCGTCCAGGGGCAGCAGGGCAGCACACCATCAGATGCAGGGCAGCACACCATCATCAATGTCCAGGCAGCACACCATCGTCCAGGCAGCATCACACACATCATCGTCCAGGGCAGCACAAGTCAGGGCAGCACACCATCGTCCAGGCAGGCAGCACACCATCGTCCAGGGCAGCACACCATCGTCCTGGGCAGCACACCATCGTCCAGGGTCAGCACACCATCATCCAGGCAGGCAGCACAGGCAGTCCAGGGCAGCACACCATCATCCAGGGTAGCAGAAATTCTGGGCAGCACACCATCATCCAGGGCAGCACACCATCGTCCAGCACACCAGGTCCAGGCACACATCGTCCAGGGCAGGCAGGGCAGCACACCATCGTCCAGGGCAGCAGCATCATCAGGGCAGCACACCAGGGCAGCATGCATCGTCCAGGGCAGCACACATCATCCAGGGCAGCACACCAGGCAGGCAGCACACATCAGTCCAGGGCAGGCAGCACACATCATCCAGGGCAGCACACCATCATCACACCATGGCAGCACAGGAGTCACAGGGCACATTTCACACAGACAGCACACATAGCACACCATCGTCCAAGGCAGCACACCATCGTACAGTACACAGCATCATCACCAGCAGCACAGGGCAGCACACCATCGATAAGCAGACAGCACAGATCATCATCAGCAGGGCATCATGTACAAGCACATCAAGGCAGGGCATGTTGAGTCAAGGCAGCAGACACATCGTCACAGCGCAGTCGGCAGCACACCATCGTCCAAGCAGGGCAGACAAGGCAGCACACATCAAGCACACTGGGCACTGACACAGGCAAGGATATGCAACTCACCATTGTGAACAGCACACATCATCCCAGGGCAGCACACATCGTCAAGGATGTGCACACTAAATTGTCAAGGGCAAATATGTTCAGGCAGCACACTGTCAAGGATATGCAACTCACTTCCAGTGAACAGCATGTTCCTGGGACAGATTACTGTCAAGGATGTGCAACTAAATTGTGAACAAATATGTTCCAGCGAGCACACCACTCAGTCAAGGATATGCACACTCACTTGTGAACAATATGTTCAGGGGACACACTACTGTCAAGGATGTGCAACTAAATTGTGAACAAATATGTTCCAGGCAGCACACATGTCCAGGATATGCAACTCACTCACATGGAACAATATGTTCCAGGGACAGCACTACTCGTCAAGGATGTGCAAATAAATTGTGAACAAATATGTCCTGGGACTGACTATCTGTCAAGGATATGCAACACACTTGTTAACAATATGTTCATGGAACACACTACTGTCATGGGTATGCAACTCACTTGTGAACAATCTGTCCCCGAAACTGTCAAGACAACAAAATGGGAACACTTCAATTATTACTTTGAGGGTGAAGAAGTGGTTTACACATAACCATTTTCCAGGTCAGACAGTCTGCATGTTTCTTTTATCTGTAGACAGCACAATCGTCAAGTGACAGCTACAAAAATCGTTTTTAAAATCGTCCCTGGCACACAGAGAAGGGCGATACCACGCCAGTTAGCAGTCAGCAACCATCGTCAAATAAATCACACCATCTCTAGCAGCACATTATCAGTCAGATAAGCACACCTCTCCAGTTATTTCAGTCAGATCCAGGGCAGCACCTAGCAGGTTATTTCACTTCTTCCAGGCTTCTTCACCATCGTCCAGGCAGAAGTAGAAAGATAGAAAGACACAATAGACAACATAATAATTGAAAGCTATATTTACTGTACTGGGCAATCAAACCCATGTCACCTCAAATGGTTTTTTTTCTCTCTCTAACACACACACACATACACATCACACACACAAGGAGAGAGGAGAGGGCAGCACCCACAATTTCCAGGGGGGCACAGTGGTCTCAGGGCACGGCGTGCGCCTTTGAGTGATGGGGGTTCTGGGTTCAAGCCCAGTGAAGGCAGGGATTTTTTCACGCGGACTTGGACTAAGTACTCACGAGCAGGGCAGCACACCATCGTCCAGGGCAGCACACCATCGTCCAGGGCAGCACACCATCGTCCAGGGCAGCACACCATCATCCAGGGCAGCAGGGCAGCACACCATCATCCAGGGCAGCACACCATCATCCAGGGCAGCACACCATCATCGTCCAGGGCAGCACACATCATCGTCCAGGGCAGCACACCATCGTCAGGCCAGGCCGCGGATATCACTGGAAAGAATGCAGCAAGTTAACACCATGTACGTACTCGACTCCACATATATACACACAATGCTACATTTGTGAACAGGACACTACATACATAGCACCACATATCTATAGATGACAACACACACATGTACAAGAAGAACAAGAAGAGAAAGAGGAGGAATATAAAAAAAAAAAAAAAGAAGAAAGATAAAAAGAAGAAGAGCATGTGATATACATGTGATAGCTTCATACCTCAACTTGCAAGCAGGCAGGGCACATCCCAGCACATCGTCTAGGCAAACAGCACACATTGTCCAAGCATCAGGGCAGCACACATCGTCAAGGCAGGGCAGCAGGCAGGGCACATCATCCAGGCAGGGCAGGGCAGCACACCATCGTCCAGGGCAGCAGGGCAGCACACCATCGTCCAGGGCAGCACACCATCATCCAGGGCAGCACACCATCGTCCAGGGCAGCACACCATCGTCCAGGGCAGCACACCATCGTCCAGGGCAGCACACCATCATCCAGGGCAGCAGGGCAGCACACCATCGTCCAGGGCAGCACACCATCGTCCAGGGCAGCACACCATCATCCAGGGCAGCACACCATCGTCCAGGGCAGCACACCATCGTCCAGGGCAGCACGGCAGCACACCATCGTCCAGGGCAGCACACCATCGTCCAGGGCAGCACACCATCGTCCAGGGCAGCACACCATCGTCCAGGGCAGCACAGCACACCATCGTCCAGCAGGGCAGCAGGGCACACCATCGTCCAGTCCAGCAGCAGCACACACATCGTCCAGGGCAGCACACCATCGTCCAGGGCAGCATCATCCAGGGCAGCAGCACACACATCAGGGCAGCAGCAGCAGGGCACACATCATCCAGGCAGCACACCATCATCCAGGGCAGCACACACATCACATCACAAGCATCACCAGGCAGCATCATCCAGGGCAGCACACCATCGTCAAGGTTGAATGTCTTCAGGCCGCGGATATCACTGGAAAGAATGCAGCAATTTAACACCATGTACGTACTCGATCCACATATATACACACAATGCTACATTTGTGAACAGGACACTACATACATAGCACCACATATCTATAGATGACAACACACACATGTACAAGAAGAACAAGAAGAGAAAGAGGAGGAAAACAAAAAAAAGAAAAAGAAGAAAGATAAGAAGAAGAGCATGTGATATACATGTGATAGCTTCATACCTTAACTTGCAAGCAGGCACATCGTCTAGGCAACAAAGTGCACATTGTCATTGTCCAAATTTCATATTTTAGATGGGCACATCGTCAAGGCATCAGCAGGCGGGGCACATATGTTGGGTGTTCAATTTTGAAATGTTGGTTGTCTAATTTCATTCGATTTGCTGAGTAATTACATTTAATTTGCGGTGTCATTTTCTGTTAATTGCTGTGTAATTTTATTTTATTTATTGTGTGATTTTGTTTATATTGGTTGAGTAATTTCATTTATTTTCTAAGTGTAATTTTTTTTTTATTTTAGATGTGTAGTTTCAATATTTTGGTTGTGTCATTTCAATATATTAGTTGTGTAATTCCATTTGATTTGTTGTGTAATTTAATTTGATTTGCTGTGTAATTTCATAAAATTTGTTGCATAATTTTGTTTATTTTGTGTAATTTCCATGTTTTTTTTATGGTTGTGTAATTTCAATATTACGGTTGTGTAATTTTGATTTTTTGTGTAATTTCATTTGATTTGCTGTGTAATTTCATAAAATTTGCTGCATAATTTTGTTAATTTTAGTTGTGTAATTTATATTTTTTGGTTGTGTAATTTCAATATTATGGTTGTGTAATTTTAATATTTTGGATGTGTAATTAAAAAATTTATTGATGTAATTTTAGTATGTTGATTCCCCCGTGTGTGTCCGGGGCCCCATTGTGGGGAAAACAAGAATAGACCACTGCCTCCTCAAAAGCATGTCGTAAGAGTTGACTAATTGGGGAGCTTCCTTTAAAGTCGGAGTGCATCTGCCGGAGAGGCAAGGAACCAGCAGTCTGTATTCAAGAGAATGAGATCCGTAAAACTGATGCACACGCAACTCAGGTTCTGGAGCAGGACTGCAGTTCAGTAGTGGACGAGCAACCAGAACTTTCCGCCAGAGTGTACAGCTGGTGAACGTGAAGAAGAAGAAGTATGTTGATTCCGTAGTTTCAGTATGTTGGTTGTGTAATTTTGATAAGTTGGTTGTTGAATTTTAATATAGAAATATAGAAATTATACAACCAAAATAAATTAAATTACACAAAAAAAATTTTTTTTTTAAATTTTGCAAATAATGAAATTACACAGCAAATTAAATTAAATTAGACCAAAAAAAGACTGAAATTACGCACCAAAAATGCTTAAATTACCTATAATAAAAAACTTCAACTACATAACAAAATAGATGACATTTACATAAAATCTCTTGTGGACTCTAACAGTAGAGAATACAACTATCCTTCTAAGCAAAATACTAAACTGAAGTAGGAACTTATCTAAAGACATCAGGCAGCTGACGGGGCTGACAACATTTCTGGCCAGCATCTGGGGACATCAACATCTCTGGTGGACTCTGCAAGTAGAGAATGCAACTACCCTGCTAAGCATGATATTAAACTGTCTCCCAATCATCAATTTTAGATGTTAAATGGACTGTCCTGAATGACCATGTGAGTTATCACCTACTATGTTCAGTCCTAATTTCTAAACCCAGTAAGGTTAAGGCTGGGAGAGCATGCAAGACCTTACGGTATAAGAGGACTAACAACCTACTCGGACACCTTTGACAGGGAGGATGCAACTGAACTGCCAGAACTAATTTCCTACAGCCGCCTTGGTGAGCTCCAGAAGTAGAACATGCGTGGGAGGCAAAGAGAGCAGCAGTGAAGCAGCTAAAGAAAGTACGACAGACACCCTCAAGCTCATGAGAGGCAGTGGTGATGGTGGAGAATGTTTTAAAAAAAAGGTAGGGGCTTTCAAGCGCTGCTCTGCAGGGGCCAAAAAAGCAAAGTAGGAAACTTTTGTGAATGATATAAAAAGGTTAGTTGCATATCGTTTACAGGATGTTGCAGAACCAACCCCAACAGTCCTTGGCTGTTGTATGGTCTTTCTAGTATATCCAGTAGTTTGCCATCGCTTTCTGGACAGTCAGCTTTCTTGATACCACTGTAGATCCAACGCAAGGTGCATGGTCCGCAGTTGGGATCGAACATCGGCATCCGGGCATTACAAAGCGTTCGCATCAACTTAGCCACAGAGCCGGTTGTGAATGATTTAGGAGGCAATAAAACATTGGGGAAATTCTGGAAACTGCAAAGGCAGATGCAAAGAAAAGATCAGCCTATGACAGTCGGAACAATTTGTAGAGATGATGGTGTGCGTATGACAAGACTAGGAGAAAGAGGAGGCTTTTCTCCATAGGTTTATAGCTCAGACAAATTATAATGATGTAGACATCAGGGATGCAGTTAGAAAGGAGTTAGCTGCCACCTTTAAGAATATGCATTATGAAGACATGATACAAGTAGAAGATATTAATCAAATTTTGAAAAAAGCAAAGGACACTGCACCAGGGCCTGATAGGGTCAGGTATGGCCACATAAAGGCTTTGAGCAATGTAGACCTGGCAGAGATGGCCGACTATTTTAACCAGAGCATTAAGACAGCATCAGTACTGCAGGACTGGGTGCACAGCTATCTAATCTCACTACCAAAACCTTTTAAAGATCATTCTAAGCTTAGTGACTTTAGAATCATCACCTTACAAAACATATTTGGGAAGGTCTTGGAGAAAATAGTTGCTGTAAAGCTGCAAGAATTTTTGGAAAGGGTTAAGCTTCTCCCAAGAGGTCTGCGAAGCTACAGGCCAAGTAAGGACATATGTGCAAATGCGGCCACTTTTGCTTTTGACGTCTATAAAGGTTTCAAGAACAGACAGGAAACTATGGTGGTAGCACTGGATCTTGCCGATGCTAATAAAAGAGTGAGATATGACATCTTGATGACTGCACTGAACAAGAAAGAGGTCAGTCCATGGCTAGTAAATTGGGTTGCAGCTGTCCTGTATTCACGCCAGGTTGCTCTCCGGCTAGGCTCATGGACCTCAGAACCATGCAGTTTGACCCCAGGACTGCCACAGGGATCCGCCATCTCGCCTGTGCTCTTTAACAAGTATACGAGCAAAATTGCAAGCCTAGAAGCACCAGGAGTTGAAATGATACTGACTTTTGCGGATGATATACTTGTATCTAGGCAGGGGGAAGAGATTGAACAAACAGCCCAGGAGCTACAAGCGACCGTAGACAAAGTGACTGAGTGGACATAGGTTTAAAGACTGCAAGCTAAGTCAAATCTCATAGTAGCTGCAGATGAGAAACACCTCCAGCACAAAGCACTTAACAGAGCTAAGAATGGTGCAAGTTGAAGACACAATTAGACATGTGTGCAGGCTTGATAATACTGGGCAATGATGAGAGGAGTGAGTCAGAATGTCCCAGCGGGAGCTGAACAATCACAAGTTCAACAAATGATTCGTGACAGTTCTCACTGCGGTGATGTAATAGTCTATACAGATAGGTCTGTGTTGAGAGGCAGACGAAGCTCATGGGGGTTCTTAGTAAAAGTGAATGGATGTAGCTTGGTGCAACAAAGCCTGGCATATGACAACACACCATCTATTTTGAGAATGGAGATGGAGGCAGTAACTGCAGCCTTTCATTGGCTTGAGAATCAGCTGTAAACACGTGTCGTAACTGTAACTGACTCACAGAGCATGTTGAGAAAAAAAAGAGATGTATACTGTTGTCAAGGATGTGCAACTCACTTGTGAACAATTTGTTCCTTAGACTGTCCGACTAACAAATGGGAAAAACTGCTGTCATGGATGTGCAAATCACTTGTGAACAATATGTTCCTGGGACTGACTACTGTCAAGGATATACAACTCACTTGTGAACAATATGTTCCTGGGACTGACTACTGTCAAGGATATACAACTCACTTGTGAACAATATGTTTCTGGGACTGACTACTGTCAAGGATGTGCAACTCACTTGTGAACAATTTGTCAAGGATATGCAACTCACTTGTGAACAATATGTTCCTGGGACTGACTACTGTCAAGGATGTGCAACTAAATTGTGAACAAATATGTTCCTGCGACTACTGTCAAGGATATGCAACTCACTTGTGAACAATATGTTCCTGGGACTGATTACTGTCAAGGATGTGCAACTAAATTGTGAACAAATATGTTCCTGCGACTACTGTCAAGGATATGCAACTCACTTGTGAACAATATGTTCCTGGGACTGACTACTGTCAAGGATGTGCAACTAAATTGTGAACAAATATGTTCCTGCGACTACTGTCAAGGATATGCAACTCACTTGTGAACAATATGTTCCTGGGACTGACTACTGTCAAGGATGTGCAACTAAATTGTGAACAAATATGTTCCTGGGACTGACTACTGTCAAGGATATGCAACTCACTTGTTAACAATATGTTCATGGAACTGACTACTGTCATGGGTATGCAACTCACTTGTGAACAATCTGTCCCCGAAACTGTCAAGACAACAAAATGGGAAACTTCAATTATTACTTTGAGGGTGAAGAAGTGGTTTACACATAACCATTTTGGTCTGAAGTCTGCATGTTTCTTTTATCTGTAGACTATTTCAATCTCTCAAGTGACGTGCTACAAAAAAGTTTTTAAAAGTTTTCCTGGCACTGAGAGAAGGGCGATACCACGCCAGTTATTAAAGTCAAATAAATCACCTCTCTAGTTATTAGTCAGATAAATCACCTCTCCAATTATTTCAGTCAGATAAATTACCTAGCTAGTTATTTCTTCTTCTTTTCTTCTTCTCTTAGAAAGAAGTAGAAAGATAGAAAGACACAATAGACAACATAATAATTGAAAGCTATATTTACTGTACTGGGAATCAAACCTGTCACCTCCAAATGGTTTTTTAATCTCTAACACACACACATACATACATACACACACACAAGGAGAGAGGGAGAGAGGCAGTCCACAATTTATGGGGGCTGAGTGGTCTCAGGGCACGGCGTGCGCCTTTGAGTGATGGGGGTTCTGGGCTCAAGCGCAGTGAAGGCAGAGATTTTTTCACGCGGACTTGGACTAAGTACTCACGAGCAGGGCAGCACACCATCGTCCAGGGCAGCACACCATCATCCAGGGCAGCAGGGCAGCACACCACCATCGTCCAGGGCAGCACACCATCATCGTCCAGGGCAGCACACCATCATCGTCCAGGGCAGCACACCATCGTCAAGGTTGAATGTCTTCAGGCCGCGGATATCACTGGAAAGAATGCAGCAAGTTAACACCATGTACGTACTCGACTCCACATATATACACACAATGCTACATTTGTGAACAGGACACTACATACATAGCACCACATATCTATAGATGACAACACACACATGTACAAGAAGAACAAGAAGAGAAAGAGGAGGAAGATAAAAAAAGAAGAAAGATAATAAGCAGCTACCGCATCTCCTACAGCTTCCTTCATTTTATTTGCTCGTGAGTCCTAGCCATCTAGTTTAGCCCCAGTCCACGCCGCATGAGCAGCGTAGGGAAAACTTTCAGCGGAGGCGGAGGTTTCCGAAAGTTCGCAATTGACACGTGAATGAGGCCCTGTTAGGGTATATTTTCCACCCTGATAATTTACGACCGTTATTCGGAGGATAGCTGCACTATCAGATCACGGCTATCCTCCGAATAACGGGCACAAAAGATGGCTGCCAAAAACAGGGTCTCAGTCATGTGTCAACAGCGCACTTTCGGCGACCTAATTTGCTGTTTTCTGGCGACTACCGCCACCGGCGAGGGTTCCTCTCACGCGGAGTGGATCGGGGCTAAACTAGATGGCGGCTCTCCTCCGAACTTCTACCCCCGCGGTAATCCGGCCTGAACTATCCGTTTGGTGCGTAGTCAGATTAAAAATACGGATTTGTCGGAGTTCCCACCGAGGAACAAATTGCTGCAAAACTAGCAGTACCTTACAATGTCACGAGACGCAACATTGCAGACGATAGTAGCAGACGATAAAAGCGAGCGGTGACAATGTCGAGCATTTTCTGCACACGATACTAGCAGACGATAAAAGCGAGCGTTAACAATTTCGAGACATTACAAGCGATAGACCGCGCGCTCCCACGCAGATTAGCAATACTGTTCTTCCGATTGAGAATTTAGCAGCGGTAGATGTCAGACGTCGGCGTCTGTGGCTTAAGCGTTACGAACGCGCTTTGTAATGCCGGGGTGCCGGGTTCAATCCCAGCTGCAGGCCTTGCGTTGGTTTTGACAGTGGTATCGAGAAGCCGACCGTCCAGTAAGCAATAGCAAACTACTGGACGTAAACTTGCCTAGAAAAACCACAACAGCCAAAAAATGCTGGGGTTGGTTATGCAACGTCCTATAAAGGACACGCAACTAAAAAAAAAAAACTTGGCACGCACAATACGCGATTAAACTCACCGCTGAGTGTATCCCCTGCGCCGCATCGCGCGGCGCTGATGGGGGGCTAAACTAGGTGCCTGGGACTCACGAGCAAAGTAACTGGAGGATGTTGCAGGAGATGCGGTAGCTGTCGCTCGTGAGTCCTAGCAATCTAGTTTCGCCCCTATCCGCGGCGCGTACGGTCGGCGGTGAGGCATAGTGACAGACACAGGTCCGCAAGTAACATATCGCTGAGACAGTTATCGCCCGTGTGTCACCGGGGCCCTCACGGGAAGCAAAGAATAGTGACACTGCACCCTACCAGGCATGTCGTAAGAGGCGACTAAGGGTAGGGTTGGGCTTGAGGTTGGCTACCTCATCCTGTAAAAACCATAGCCACAAAAACCAACCAACCATGGATAAGTCAAAAAGAGAAGCAAATAAAATCCAGCCAACCAAGATGAGGGAAGGCTCTTCAAATAGAAGAAGTATGACACGGTGTGGAGAAAGCCGTAAGGAGTCCGGACCGTTGACGTACCTCCTCTCAGCTAGGAAAACCCCCAGAATTAGCACCTGGAATGTTAGAACTCTCTATGATATAGGGAGAACAATGGAAGTAGCAAAGGAAATGAAACATTATAGAATTAGTATTTTAGGGTTATGTGAAACTAGATGGACTGGGGTAGGGAAAAGTATTCTAAATTCAGGAGAAACTATTTTGTTCTCAGAGGACACACAGAGGAAAATTCGCCGCACAGTGAGGGAGTGGCCCTGATGCTATCAAAAGAAGCAGACAGGGCACTAATAGAATGGGAAGCTGTGAGTCCCAGAATAATAAGAGCATCTTTTAGAACAGTTAAACAGAAGGTGAACATCTTGGTAATACAGTGTTATGCACCAACAAATGATAAAGATGCATCTGTTAAGGAAGAATTTTACATGCAGCTTCAAAATATTATAAATAATGAAAGAAAGGGCAACTTAAAAATTTTGATGGGTGACTTGAATGCTAAGATAGGATCAGACAACACAGGTTATGAAGAAATTATGGGGAGACATGGTCTAGGAGTAATGAATGAAAATAGAGAATTGTTCACAAACTTTTGTGCAGGTAACCAGTATGTTATTGGTGGAAGTATTTTTTCCCATAAAAGTATACACAAGGCAACATGGGAATCACCAGACCATAAGACAACTAATCAAATTGACCACATATGTATTAACAAAAAGTTTAGATCATCCCTTTACGATGTTAGGGCTTTTCAGAGGTGCCGATGTATTTACTGATCATTTCCTGGTGGTAAGTAAAATCGAGTTGAAACTAAAAAGATATATAACATCTTATAATCATAGAAACCAATATAATGTAGGCTTTCTCAGAGATAAAGAAATTAAGGAACAGTTCTCAGTTACGGTCTCTAATAAGTACCAGGTGTTGCAGCAGCTAGCTGAAGATGTCAACACGGAAGTCTGCTGGGATCAGATCAAAGGAATCTGGAATGAATCTTGCGTAGAAGTTCTTGGCAAGAAAGAAAGGAAACATAAAGCATGGATAACACCAGAAACCATTAAACTGATTGAAGATAGGAAAAGTAAAAAGGCAGAATTAAACAATAGCAAAACTAGAGCTGCTAAAGCTAGAGCTCAGGAGAAATACACAGAAGCCAACAAGGAAGTTAGGAGGCATATAAGGGCAGAAAAAGTGAAATATCAAAATGATCTAGCACAAGAAGCAGAGACAGCGGCAGCAAAAGGAAACCTCAGAGAACTTTACAGTAACACAAGAAAATTAGTAGGTAAATATAGTCAGCCAACTGGATCAATCAAAAATAGTCAAGGAAAGGTACTTACTAACACTAAAGATCAAATGGACAGATGGGTGGAATATTTTGAAATGCTTCTAAATAGATCAGGCCCAGAGGTTCCCCCAGATATCCAGCCTTTAGAAATGGAACTGGATATCAACTGTGAGATACCATCCAAAGAGGAAATTAGGAAAGCTATAAATCTTCTCAAGGAAGGAAAGGCGACAGGCCCAGACGGTATCCCAACTGAAGCCATCAGGGCCAACATAAACACATCAACAGAATTGCTACATAGATTATTCAGTAAAGTCTGGGAGACCGAAGAAATACCAGCAGACTGGAGAGAAGGATATCTTGTGAAACTGCCCAAAAAAGGTGATCTACAGGAGTGTGAAAACTATAGAGGAATTATGTTGCTGTCAGTTCCTGGAAAAATATTAAGTAGAATTATTTTGGAAAGATTAAAAGATGCTATTGATAAAATGCTAAGAGATGAGCAGGCAGGTTTTCGGTCAAACAGATCCTGTACTGATCAGATAGCCACATTACGTATTATAATAGAGCAAAGCATTGAACTGAACTCACCACTTTACATTGGATTTATAGACAATGAAAAAGCATTTGACAGCATAGATAGGGAATCTCTCTGGAAATTGATGGGGCACTATGGAATCCCACAGAAAATTATCAACTTAGTAAAGGCAACATATAATGACATGAAATGTCGAGTTCTTCATGAGGGAAAACTAACAGATGCATTTGTAATAAAAACAGGTGTGCGACAAGGATGTCTTTTGTCGCCCCTCTTATTTTTACTGGCTAAAGACTGGACTATGAAAACAGTAACTGCTAACACCAAGAATGGAATTCAGTGGACCCCTACAAAACAGCTTGATGATCTGGACTTCGCTGATGATATTGCTCTTCTGTCCCATTCACAGAATCAGATGCAAGATAAATTAAATATACTTAATGCGAGATCAAAGCAGCTTTGTCTGAAAATCCATAAAAGAAAGACAAAGATAATGAGAATAAATCAGGCAAATTGTAATGTGGTTTCTCTTAATGGCACCCCACTCCAAGACGTGGAGTCGTACACCTATTTAGGCAGTAATGTAGATAAAGATGGAGGAACTGATAGAGATTTTAAAATAAGAATACAAAAGGCAAGAGGGGCTTTCATAGCACTAGGGAATTTGTGGAGGTCAAAAGAAATTAAAAGAAATACTAAACTAAAAATTTTTAATTCTAATGTCAAATTAGTACTATTGTATGGGGCGGAAACATGGAGAACAACCAAGGCAATTATGAATAAATTACAGACATTCATTAACTGGTGCCTGCGCAGAATAGAGGGAATAAAATGGTATGATAAAATAACTAATGTAGAACTTTGGGAGAGAACTAAACAGGCTCCAGTGGATCAGGAAGTGAGGAAAAGACGCTGGCGTTGGATAGGGCACACACTGAGAAAACAGGAGAACAGCATTACTAGAATGTCTTTGCATTGGAACCCACAGGGGCATAGGAATAAAGAAAGGCCAAAAAACACATGGAGAAGAGAGCTGGAGAACGAGGTTAGAAAGATTGGGAGGACATGGGGAGAGCTCCATGCAATGGCGAAGGATAGAACGACTTGGCGTGAGTTGGTTGAGGGCCTATGCTCCATTGGGGGATAGAAAGGCAGAAGAAGAAGAAGAAGAGACAGTTATAGCATTTGTTTCGTTTTTTCGAGCGGATCCTAGATTTGCCATGATTTGTTTGTCAAAGGAAAGTGTCAAGGGCTGCTATTATTATCGTCTGCTACTATCGTCTGCAGTGGTGCGCGCGTCTCTTAGAATCGTCAGCTAATCAGAAACAATAAAAAACAGGTCCGCAAGTAACATATCGCTGAGACACAGAGCATTTGTGTCGTTTGTCCGAGCCAATCCTAGATTTGCCGCTATTTGTTCGTCGTCGGCAGAAAGTCCGACGATGGAAAGTGTCAACGGTCGCTATTTTCGTCCTCTGCTACTATCGTCTGCAGTGTTGCGTCTCTTAGAATTGTCAGGTAATCAGAAACAAGAAGAAACAGGTCCGCAAGTAACATATCGCTGAGACCCTGTTAGAACAATTGTTTCGTTATATTATACGGAGCCGGCATATTTGTAATCTGACTACGCACCGAACGGATAGTGATAGTTCAGTCCGAATTACCGCGGGGGTAGAAGTTCGGAGGAGAGCCTAGATGGCTAGTAAGTAGTATTTTTTTTCTAGCATATTTTAGCATTAAAAAGGAACAGGACCCAGCTCAAAAGAAACAAAATTAAAACCCCGATGACAAATGAAAGCCATTATACAACGACATAAACTTACCTAAGAGTAGATTTTAGACAACGCTAAAGTTGTCAACTGTAGAAACATGGCGCCAAGTTACTGAATAGAATATCTGCTACTGTCGACGTCTGGAGCTAGAACGAATTAAACTATCCGCGCCTGATCCGGAACTCAGCATTTTAACTTCCGGGTCAAAATCTGTTGCTTACGAGAGTTTCGAAATTTTTTCGAGAAATGGTACCAAAGTGTTTCCTAAAAGATCCCAAAACACACACAAAGTAGTCATTTTTTTAAATAAATGGCAACTAAGATTCTTTTGTAAACACACACACACACACACACACACACAGGCAAATATATATGTATATATCATCATCATCAGGTGCCTTGCCGACTGGTGTGGGTGATCATGCCTCTAAACAATCCACGATCTCCTGCAGCATGTATCAGTTCGTGTGCCGACACACCTCCATGCCATGCAACAAGACTGTCAAGAATTTTATCTCGTTGTCTTCCTATATCCCCCCTTCCACAGATCTTTTTAGTGGTCACAACATGTTCTATTTTCCCTCTTCTCATAACATGGCCGCAAAATGATGACTGCCTCTTTCTGTTAAATATATATATATTAGCCAGTTATATATATTATCCAGATATATATAAAACTGGCTAACCGTATATTTAGTCAGAATGGGAACGTGCATTGTATCATTTCTGTACTACTTTTCTAATTTTATTTCAATGCTGTTGTGGTGGTTTCCAGTAATGTCAAAGTTAAGTTCATGCCCCTTTACACGACAGAGGCGCATTAGGCATATAAGCTTAATTAATATAGTATTATATTTGTATATAGTAATTGGCCTTTGGTGAGTGATGTGGTCAAAATCACGCCACCTTTACTTCCCATGACATTACCTGATACCCATTTAGGGCTTGGTCAACCTGTGAGCCAAACGTGGATGCAACACCTTGAAGCAATACCTTTGATCACATCAATGCATTTACTTTGGAAGTCTTCAAATAAGACTTTTTTTTTTAATCTTCACATTGTTCAGCAAAGAGAACAATCTGGCAGCCGCAAAGCAATGGAGTCATGCCAAAAGACTCAACAACAACTTGCCTACTCAAATAAAGTGATTTTCATCTCCATATTTTTCTTTTGAAATTGTAGATCAACATTTTTCTGGTACTTTATTCTTCACAATTATTCGATTGGTCTTGCACTATTATTTCCCTCCTTTTTTGTGTGTGTATTTGTTTATAGCGTTTTTTTTTTTAAACAAGGCTAGGAAATTGCATGACCAATAATAATTTGGGAAGGCAGCCAATGTCTTAAAAGAAATTTTTTTTTTAAATGAAGCTCGACATCCTGTGAAATTAGCGAGATGGGTTGGAAGAGATCTGGTAAAATAATTCATGACAAAAACGGAGGAATATCATCAGTGGAATTGATCCAGAACACCAAAGACCGAGATCTAAATAATTCATGACAAAAACGGAGGAATATCATCAGTGGAATTGATCCAGAACACCAAAGACCGAGATCTAAATAATTCATGACAAAAACAGAGGAATATCATCAGTGGAATTGATCCAGAACACCAAAGACCGAGATCTAAATAATGCATGACAAAAACGGAGGAATATCATCAGTGGAATTGATCCAGAACACCAAAGACCGAGATCTGTGGAGATGCGTGAAGGCCTAAGCGCTTGCTGATGATGATATAAGTGACGTTGGTCTTCTTTGAGTAACACATGTTGGATCCAGCGTAGAATGCCAACATTTAGAACGCTGATAGAACATTTCTAAATACTAATACATCAGGCGTGGTACCGAAGGTGAGTTTTGTTCGGCAAGGGTCATAGTATAAAATTCGCACGTAAATGCCAACTTCAACAGCCCTGTTATTTGAAGCCCTACCCTGGTTCTTTTTAAATTTTAATATCATGATTGGTCAAGTAGCAAGCAACTAATATCACTGGTGGCACATGATTAAAACAAAAAAGTGAAATATTACAGTATGTGTGCATAGTTTTATTTGAATACACGCAAGCAAAAATTTCCAACAAGCCTTTTTTTATAAATTAAAAAAAAAAAGAAGAAAACCTGGTTCTTGCCAGGGGCAGCAATTTAGCCCGGCCATAAATATGATTTAATGGCTAAAAGCGGTTTCTGGGACCTCTCCACGGGTGATCCTCATCCACATGGTGACACTCTGTGTCATCGGGTGGTTATCGCTTGTGTGATGTCCTGTTGGCGTAAAAGACGACAGATAGATGTGGCACATATCATTTTTTTAAAGGGGCGGGGGGGGGGAGAGGGGGTTAAGAAAAAAACAAATACAGTAGTTTATGTCAGCTGTACAAAACAAATTACAACGAATAAACAGAGGACCGTGCGACAATTAGCCTTCATCAGCAAACAGCGACAATACACAAAACACACATTCACCAACTATGAAATGATTACAGTCAAATATTGAGGAGTGTTCGAGACACAATTGGCTTTCGTGTGGGACAACATTTTTCAACTGGTGCCCCGGGAAGCCCAAAATGCTTCGTCTGAACTTATCAGGAGCTCCATAGCCACTCGAGGAAAATATATAGATTGAATAAAATAAACCCATTGTGTGGAGGAAAAAAAAACCAATAGACACAGTACCTCCCCAACAAGGGCTTTCTTCGTAGTCGCAGTGCCTCTGCCTCAAAGGCAAGGAACCAACAGTCTGCAAACAAGTAAGCCAGATGTTTAAAACGGAAGTGCACGCAGTACATAGGGACTGAAACAGAACTAAAGCCGAGAGGTTGAATAGTAACCAAAACTTTCCGCCGAAGTTTACAGTTTGCGAATAAGAAGAAGAAGAAGAAAAAGAAAACTACGAATCAGCAAAAAGGATGGTGATGTGAAAAAACCTAATAAAAAAAAAAAACGAAAAGATAGCGAAATCAAAAAAAGAAAAGCATAGGAAAACGTAAAGAATTAGTTAGTAAGGTAGTTTTGTTGGGTTATCCTCATTGCACTCCGGACATGTCCATAGGTGCTCAGATCCTCCCCTCAGTATGAACCCCAACGTCCGATGGCTAATAGTATCAGTTCTATGTTGATTAACAAATCTTCTGGCGTGTCTGGTGTGCGTCTCGTTTTTTTTTTTTTTTTTGCTGTGCCGATCTTAATTCCCAAGTCTGCCATTCTGGCGAGTGATGTGGATTCACTGCCACCAAAGTCCTCTATCCTTCCCATTTCTCTGAGGGCATTGATAATATCAGCATGATCCATAGGCTGACCGTCGGTAGTGATAGCGGATCCAGCCAACCTGTCAGCCCTTTCATTTCCATCGACGCCTGCGGGTCCCGGAACAAAAATAAAGGTGATTCCACGCACAGTGGACTTCTGTAATGATTCAAGCCATTGTCTTCGCATTGAACCTGCCTGAACCCTCCGGATCATACTCATTGAATCACTGAGTATACACATGCGGTGTATTTTTGTGTTTCAAAGAATGTAAAGAATGTTTCAGCTTTACATAACCAGTCTCTCTAAACAGGTACTGGGGCATAGGGTACGTGGGTAATTGAACCGTCCGGGGCGGTAGCAATCTCAAGTACAGTTAGGGGCAATAGCCAGACAGTAGCGGCGAAGACAAAGATGAAATAGAGCACTTTTCTGTACTTGTCCCGGACGAAGCCAAGCAATGGAATATAGTTAAAGATAAGGCAAAGAATGATAGCAACAGCGACTGCGTCTTACAAAATGCCTAGGTAAATAATTGTGTGTGGGGGTGGGGGGGGGCACGTCTTTGGGTACATTATGTAAAATTTTTTTTTAAGAGGGCCACCATAACACGCATGTCGTAAAAGGCTACAATGTCCCTCAAAATACGTATAGCGGTTATCTTACTTCTTCTTTTGCATTCCGAGCCCTTGGGGTTCATTGAGGCAGATATCCCCTGCCTCCTTTAATCTCTCTGGGTGGTCTTCTTTTTCCATGGACCATGCTGTAATTCTGAAAGCTCTACAAGAAGTAAGACGTTTGCGATTACCAAGTGACTAGACTGCATCTTAGAAGGGGCATGGCCAGACAAGAACACTTTGCATGAAGTCAAAGAATAATAAGAAACCAACACAGAACTGGTGTCATGAGCCTCTATACGCTGCGGGATTTACTAAAGAGGGGATCCGAGCACTTACGGAATAAATGGTTCGATGTGCAATAAGGATAATCTGTCGACTGACTAACTATTAATTCATCTTTTACAGAATTAGTTTATACATTTAATTTTTTTCGATTAAAAATATTATATTTGTTCACAATTCAGCAGATTGTTATTATTACTATGTCTAATAATGTGCTCAAGAAAATAAATAAAATGAACATATATTTTTAGCAGCACTTCTCAGGGGTAAAAAGACTTAGTGTTTTTAATTTGTTTCTTAAATAAATTGTTTTCTCAAAATTCCGAGTAGAGTTTTCAAGTTGTACACCGTTTGAACACCATTTGCCGCGGAATTCAACATGACAAACGTGAGAGACGATGGACGTGGTTGCTGTTGTGAATAGTATGTGTTTCCAACAGTAAACTGTCAGAGGAGATTTTCTCTAGCTTTCCATCGGACATTATCTTGGAGTAACTTTTTGTAATACATCCGGTTTGTGCTTCATTTAGATGGTTCGAAGTTGGAACAAATTACTAATTAATAACTAATTAATTGTTTGTAATTTTATTTAAACGTTGATGTTGATTTGAACAGTAAGTTGAGTCCGTCACCTTGCTTGGGCTTGTCAGTTGTCACACTGGTGTCGCCGTCGGTCGGTATGGTGAACTGTGTGTAGTGTGGTAGAATTTCAGACGTGTTGTAGTGTCTTTTAAAGGTTAGCTTTGAGTAGTTTAAGAGTATAGCCTAAAGTTTATTTTACAATAATTTACTGATGGAAGGCAATCTATTTTTAATTAATTGATCGAACTATCATAATAAAGTCAAAAAGTGTGTAAAAAAAAAAAAGCCAGTGAATGTGCTGTGGTGATTGACTGTGTGACCACATTGTGCCTGCCTGATTTGTTTTTGAGGGTAATAGTTTAAAGTTAAACAGTCAACACGTTGGTGTCATGTGAATTTACTGTTTAATTAGTAGCATCTTACTATCAAAGACGTTACTTAGTAACTTACTATTATTCAACTTGAATTTCAAACATCTTATATAAAAAGTAAAGGAAAAGAAAAATAAATTCTACAGTGCACACCACAAGTAATAGGTGAGTAAAGTAAAAGTTTAAGGACCCTTTTCCATGCCTTTGGCTTCATGACTAAATAAACCTATATTATATTTTATAAACCATTCAGCACTCGGTGGGTAATGTGGTCACCATCACACCGTCCACCTTTACTTCTCAGGATTTGACCTGATACCCATTTAACTGGGAGCCTTAAGTAGTAGTGTATCTTCAATATAATTTAATTTAGTTAACTGTTTAAAATTTTAGGTCAAACAGTTGGAAATGTTTAATTATTTAAATTTAGTAATTTATAACACACCAGCGGGAGTGTTGTACTTTTACTGAACTGATGTGTCTTTTTCGTTTAACATTGTATCATCCATTGTAATTGTTGTAGTGTCGTCTAAAAAAAGTAAACCATAAAAGTGAAGCAAAATTTTAGTTTATAATAAATAATAAGGATATCAGTTATTAAAGTTTTTATAAATTATTGTTGGAACTAATGACTTCTATTAGCAAACCATTTTTAGTTTTGTGAACTGTTATTTTGAGGATTTAGATAAGACTGGTATTACTAGTATTAGTAGTATAGTAACAAACAGTTCATAGTTTCTGTTTTGAACAAAAAGAAGTAGAATGAATCAGCTTTCCAATAAAATACTGCAGTGTTCTTCAGTCTAAACTTTTTTTTTAAAACATATCTTATATTTATATTTTTGTTTTCCAGAAAATGTTGATGAAATGACTGAGAATTAATAAAGTTGAACTTTGAAGTGTTTATTATGTATGTTCGGAGGTAGTTCCTAATTTTAATTTAAAGCTGCTGATTACGTGAGATCATCAAGAGATGTATGTACTCAAAAGCTGGTGTGTAGGAGCTGTGCAGAGGGTTTGTATTCTTTCATCATTTTTTAATATTTATTTTAGAATTTATGAACTTTCTGTTGCTCACGACACAAGCTAAGTGTTATTCAGGTATTTCAAGGCCCTTTGAGAATGACTGCTTTTAGGCATATTGGACATATAGAGTTAGACCTATATTTCATAGACCAATTGGCACTTGGTGGGTGATGTCAGCATCCGCCTTTACTTTCCAGGACTCACCTGGTACCCACTTTAGGCTGGGTTGACCTGGAAACCAAGGTCATGTTTGGGGAAAAAAAGTATGGCTCCACCAGGACCTGAACCCTTGACCTTCTGATATGCAGGCGATCATCTAGCCGCTACACCACGGCGACTGACTGAAGAATGCCGAGGTACAAACAGATCATCAAAGTCTGAAGAGCCTGGGGCAGCAGGGAGTGACCAGTGGCTTTGACCAACACTAGCAGGAAAGGCAAAACTGACATACAACCCTGTGTTAGAATCCATACCTTTTTATTATTGACCCGGACCCCATAACTGACCCAGCCTAGTAAAATGAGTACCCAGAAATCTGGGAAGTAGAGACAGCTGCATATATCTTTACATTTCATACCCATCACATGCCGTTTGATCTTTAAAAATATTGGTCTGGTTCGGTGGTAAGCAAAAACTCTTTAGTCAAAAGAACCCAAAATCAGCAGCAAGACGATTACATTTTTTTTTAAAGAGCCATGTTTTCTAGAGACAAAACCGATTTGTGGCTGACTGGCCGAGCCACATTGAGGTTGCTAAAGAGCCGTATTCAGCTGACGAGCAGCGAGAATTTGCAACTACAAAACTAACAAACAAAAGCAGATTATATCTGGCAGTCAAGGCAGTTACCACGACTGACCCAGCACTGGACAGGAGTGATGTCATTTATGCCATGCAATCTGCAAATCACAAAGAAGGTCTCGACAACAAGGACTCACTTTCCTTGTTTGGTTTAGTGGACATGGGGGAGTAGCCAGATATGAACATTTTGCCAAGGGCACAAGGCATCTGGTTAATCAACATGGAACAGGCAAGATCAGTTGTTTTACTCTTGTGGATCTATTGAAGAGGAGATCGGAGCATCTATGGATCTGTCCTCATTAACAATTCACAACAGTGAAAGAATCAACTTATTGAAAGTCTTTTTATAATTATTATTTGTTAATGCAGCTCTTTTTTTTTTCTGTCCAAGCTAAATGTTGCTAACTGCTTGTTTTATTGACAGGTGGCTGTTTATGGACAGCTAAAGATATATATTATATTTTATATATCACATATTATTCTATGCCCTCATGCATATTTAGCATATAGTGATAGACCAGTCGGCATTGGGTGGTTGGTGTGGAAAGAAAATTATTGGGAAAAAAAGACCATTTAAATATTTCAGCTACATTAAAAGACGGAAAAATCTGTATCAGGAATGATTGGCAGTCACAAGACAGAATGCCCTGAACAGATATGATGGACTAAAAATACTGTTAAATATCTCAGAATATCAGAATTATATTTATTTATATTCTTACTTGTATATTTATAACAATTTTGTTTCTTCAGGCAGTCAGTGTTCTTGTCAGCAGCGAAGAAACAAATGAGAAACAACCAAGGAAGATCGTCTATCTGGGAGCTGGGATGGAGGCCACACAGAAAGGACATGTATTCAACTACTAATTGCTCAATATGAATTTATTCAATAGGGGAACTAAGAGGCATGAAGATATTATAAAAGGCAACCACAGCATAGTGAGAATAATATTTGATAACTGTTAAAATTTAGTTGCGTATCCTTTACAGGACGTTGTAGAACTAACCTCAGCATTGTTTGTTTGTTTGTTGAGCTGTTGTAGTTTTTTAAGGCAGATCTGACCTTCAATAGTTTGCCATTGCCTCTGAATGGTCATCTCTTAAAACCGCCATCGAAACCAAAGCAGGACAAATATTCAGCAGGCGAGAATCGAACATGGCACCTCTGCATTACAAAGGATGTTCGCAACGCCTTAGCCATCGATGCTGACTTGATAACAATAAACACCTTAAATTTTGCAAACTATGTTTTGAATTCCTGTTAATTGGATGGAGTAAGATAATTCACATACAGCATAGCAAAATTTGGTGTGCATCTAAGGGAATGTTAACAAATACTCTGTTTTTCATGATAAATTTGAAGTCTAATGAAGATGAAGGGAACATCCATAAACCCTTTGCCCTGGAAACCCTTGGAAAAGGGGGCTCAGAACCTGGGATTACTGGAATAATGCTTTAGAAAAAAGGCGTAGTATATATAGATCAAAAACGTTTTTTTTAAAAAAGTATTTATTTTAACAAGTCTTATTTATGTATATTTATATATATATATATACACACACACACACACACACAAAGTGCTGTAAAAAAAAAACACAAGCAGAGAGGAGGATTATATGATTCCATTTCATTGGGCATTAACAAATTTTATGACATGGTGTATATGTCTCTAAATGCAGATTATGATGTCATAATGATTTAAATAACCCATCTGTTTCACAAAATATATGCTTTATTTAAATAAATATCAGCATATCTGGCCTCCTAGACACTTATTTTTCTTCTTTACGTCTCTTTTACAGCTTTGGATGTTGAGGAAGATATAAGGTTCTATTTTGTGCTCTTCTGGCTGCTTCTATCATAAAGGCATCGTGGTTCTGTAGAGTTTTTCTGATATCTTTCCATAATTCTTGGTCTGCCTCTTGCTCTACATACATCCTTCTCCTCTTTTGGTATATGCCTTTTATGGTATAGCATCAGTAGGTATTCTCTATAAGTGTGCAAACCATATGATTTGCATTTGCTGTCTTTGTATGTAATTTAAAATTGGTTCTGTGCCGATTTTATCAAATGTCAGAAACTAAAGGTTTTGGCTAATTAGACATCTGCAGCAGCTTAGAGCTTTGACAATTTGGTATACATGGACGGAGCATTGTTTCTGATAGATAAAGTGCTGCAATATCATGGCTGCAAATGTATTTTCACACAAATAAGTTAAAATAACAGCCAAGACTTTGAAAGTTATATAACTCATTCGTTTGCAAGTGATATCCAAAACTCAGATAATGGTTGCATTTTAGACCGGCACACAAGAATGACATCAGAAGAAAACTCAGTGGGCTTTTCTTTGTCCTGATAATCAAGTGCAAATGATCTTATATCCTTCAAGAAGGGGTTATTAATCCGAAGGTTGCCCTTTACGAGAATCCTGAGTTTTAGGGAAATAAGTTCGGTATTTTCATACTAAAACTTGTATGGTGCATGTATTATATTTAATTACTTCTTGGTTATTGATAATCATGGTTAGTTTCGTCATTTTGTTTTTTGTTTTTTGTTTTAGAATGGTGGAACTGTTTCACACAATGCACATACATGCAGGGTCTGTAATGTCCTGTGTGTGCAGTGTGTCTCCTTGCAAGGCAGCAGTGTTGATGAAAGAGGTTTTTACAGCCGTGGCTCAGAATTTAGTAAAGCAAAGTAAGTGGTTGCTTATCTAGACAGCAGTGAAGACTTGGCAAAACAAAGAGGTATCAGAATAAGAATTCTCCCCATGTGAGCACTTGAGTCCCATGTGGAGGGTGGGAGTGGTGTAGACTAAACCCCTCACCCCGAATGTCGTAAAGTGGACTACAGATGTTTTTTTTTTAAGGTTTAGGTTTAGACGACGGATCAACATCATGGCACAAAGGTAGAACCTCAGCTCAGTGCACCAACGGGGATCCTGAAATACTTTAGGTAGATTTTAAACTCCAAATTTTGCCCTGGCAGCGCCGTTAGGCTACTCGTTTTTGATTCCCAACCGCCAAGGGATTTTTTTACGGGCGTCCATGAAAATGTTTCTTCACTTGATAAACATGGTAAGTTGGTGAAATCAGTTCCTGCAAGGTCAGAGTACATCTGCCTGCAGGCTGGCAATGGACCACTAGCCTGCATACAAATAAGCCAGATCTGTAAAACGGACACACTCTCAAACCTCATGTTCTGGAATAAGGCCAAAGTCGAAAAGTGGATGAACAACCAGAACCTACTACCAGAGTTTACAGTTAGTAAACGTAAAGAAGAAACTAAGTTGTTATCAGTGGTAGAGGTGATGTAATGTTATCACAATCAACGTCTTTGCACATTGGGCATCCCTATGGGTGCTAAGTCCTCCAATGCGCAGCCAGTCAAAGGTACCTCTATTTACTGTTTTCATGAGGAGTTGGTTATAATATCTCCTCTCTCTACCTCTAAGACGGCGTAGTCGTGCTAGAGTAGTCAGATTCGCCATTATCTCCCAACCTAATCCATATGGCATTGATGGTATCAGCTCTGTCCATGCTTTTCCCCATTTGCTTTGGTGCATTGCTGGTCAGCTCTTTTATTACCAATTACTCCTGCATACCCAGGTATGTAGACCCAGATTATGGAGGTTAACAGCGACTTCCAAATACTTTCTAACCATTCAGAGCAGAGACTACCTGTAGCGATTTTCTGTAGCAGGTGTGGTGATGTTGTCATGGCTTGCCTCATCAAGTACATATTTTTTAGGCCCAGAGGAATGTGTCAATAGTGCCTCATTCTATTCATTGATTAACCCTTTGTACATCTTTGCGTATTTAATAAAAAAAATATTTTTATGTACATAAAACACCTATGAATAACGGCCCCAAATTATCAAGGGTAAAAACGTACCCCAACAGGGCCTCAATAAGTCATCTAGTATACCTAGAAAACTGGAAATAAAATAAAATTAACCATAACCCCAACCCTACACCTAACACTAAGGCAAAGAACATCTACAGCTGCCTCGTCATCGATCGGTGGAACAGTATTGCTAATCTGTATCGGAGCTGATGCCATATATGCTGGAAATAAATCCTAGTTATACATATCATTGAAGCCCTGTTAGGGTATGTTTTTAACCTCAATAATTTGGGACCATTATTGGGAGGAAAATATATATTTAAAAGGATTTGTTTCCTGAAATTCACATGGGTACCTGATACTACCGCCCAACTCCCCCTTTTTTCCTTTCCTTTTTTTAAGCAGTAGCAGGACAAAAGGGTCAAATGTTTTCCCTTTTTTTTTTTAGTGTGATACAGGCAAGAAGAACAGCAGAGGCCTCTACACAGACTGAGATCTTATCATCAAATCTTGAGATGACGGGGCTGGCACAGAACACTTGCTTGCCCGACCTTTTAGTGACTTCAGCTTCATCATCAAAGGTGCCTCCTCCTCCTCCTCCACCGCCGCCGCCACCTCCTCCACCACCACCCATGCCGACAAAATTACAGGCTGCTGGTGCGACATCAACTTTGAGTGTAGCAATCAGGCAAAAAAATGCTTTAAAGAAAAGTCAGGTAAGGCTCATGGCAAGAGTTTATGACTTCTCTTTTTGAAGTGGCATTTTTCATGTTGATGCCCCAAGGCATTTTTTTGCGGCATCGTTCCCCTTGTTTAGTTATATTATTCCAACGAGTGTGGCCATTTTGAACATTTGTGTCAAAAAGTAGGATTTTTTAGCGAGTGTCGTGGAACAGGTTTCTATTTTACTCACTATAGTGGGGGGTGCGGGTTTAAATTCTCCCTCCAGATGCAAGTGAGAAACTGAGACAGCTGTCTTTTGATGCAAAGAGCAGACAGTTTTCCTGGATACTCAGATACAGACTCGAATTGGCTTGTGAAAGAAAGTGAGCCCCCTGAATATCCCCAGAAATGGGAAAGGGGAATTTAGGCGCCTAGAGAACACTTGGACAGAGCAGATTTCCTGATAATTTTATTTTCTGGTCATTAAATTAAGCCTCCATCTAGAATAGGTATATTCCTAGTCAACGCTAACCAGACATCATACACACATTTAGATATACTTTAAACTTGAACTATGAATGGAAATCAGTCATAGATGTTTTTGTTAAATTGGGTCAATATCAAAAGCTTCCCCTTTGGGAATGCTAGTTGAAACGTGACGGTTTTTGTGTGTGTTTTGTTTTGCAAAAAAGGGAAGGAATTGATTGATATGGTGTGAAAATTAGTTAACTAATTGCCTCTTCTGGGGGCATGGTGCGATAGAATGTGTGCCTTAATCTGTATAGAAGGACATACATATGCATGATAAAATTTATGTCCAGTTTTGAAATCCCAAGTGTGGAGTTTCATATGTTTTTGTTTATTAGTCTGCAGGTGTATCTGTTGGCCCTGAAATTACCGTTGAGCTACTGAGGAATGTCAAGCTCAGAAAGTTGAAAGAAGTAGACAAATCTCATTCAAACTGTTCCATCGCGGTAATATTCATGTTTTATTGTACAGTAAAACTTTTGTTAACTATTATTAATTTTACCGTCACTTTCTGTTATGTCATTGCTTTTTAAAAAAAAATGATGATAATGGAGGATAAATTCTCAGCCAGAGACCTACAACTAGCCACCCAGAAGCAGAAACAGTTTATCAAAGTGCATAGACTGGTTTGAAATACTAGAGGAGGTAAATACAACACAGATCCTATTTGTGCATAAGATATGGAACATCGCCACATAGACACAAGGAAATGACAGCTTATTTTTAAGTAACATGGGTTTATAGTAAAAAGTAAAGGACCCTCTTCCAGGCCTTTAGGTGTATAGGGCTAGACCTATATTTTTATAGACCAATCAGAACATCACGCCGGCCACCTTTACTTCCTGGGACTGCACCCAGTACCCACTCAAGGCTGGGTCGTCCTGGGAGCCAGGGTCATTTATGAAAAGGCTCTGCCAGAGAGCGAACCCACGACCTTCCGATCCGCGGTGAGCGTCTAGCCACTCCGCCATGGGGACTCCTTGGGTTTATATTATTACAGTGTTTCTGTGCATTACTTCTCTTGTATTACAGTTTATACTGATCGTTTTGTAAAATTAAATACTTTATGTGTGTATTATTAACTTTTAAATGATTTTATTTTCATTTTTGCCCCATGCCCGCAATGAAACATATGCAGTAGAAGATTTCTGGTATTCGTCACAGCCCTGGTCAGGACGGTGGCGGTCAATCAAAGTTATACTGTAACATAAAGTAAATTAAAGACAAAAGCACTAAAATCTTCCCTCACAAATTGTGAACTTTTTTTTTTTTTTTGGCCGCTTCATTTTCACTGAACAGTTGGCTAGTTTAATCTCTTATGTGTATTGTATGCCAGGATGTGAACTAGGGGTTTTATTTTTTCTTCTCAAGATTTTAATGGCACTACAGAGTTCGCGCAAATATGTGAAACCATCCTTGGTTTCCTTTCAGGATGTGTTGGGGAAAAAAGGTAAAGGACTCTCCCTGTGACACATATGGTATATGATTGGACCCTTTTCCACGCTTAAGGTGTATCGGGCATAAAAGGCTAGAACTGTATCTAATAGACCAATCGGTACATCTTGCATATAATGCTAGATTAATATTTGCATTGACCAATGGGCACTTGGTGGGTGCTGTGTTCAACATTGTGGTGGCCACTTTTATTTCCCAGGAGATTTCATGGTGTCCATTTTAGGCTTAAACAACTGGAAGCTAAAGTCATTTAAAAAAAAAAAATCTTGCAGTCCAGGCAACACATTTGGCTCATAATAAAACTTACCTGTATGCTTAAACAGGGAAAGTGGCCCATAAACCTTTGTCCTCATGCAGCAGAATACTAATGGGTAGAACTAATAACAACTGGTTGATGAAATAGATTGACAAAATGTTAATTTTTTTTTTTTTTTTTACTACCTGTAATGTTGCTAGGGTGCGTCCGCTAGTGTTCAGCCTGCAATCACTTTGGAAGCTCTGCAGAAGATTACTCTCAGAAAAACAAACAGTGTGAAAAACATTGATTTGGGAGCGACCTGTATCCAGGCAGAAACTAGTGACTTTCCTGAAAGTGGGTGAGTTTTCTCTTTTTGTGTGACATTTAGATATTTATGGTTGCCTGTTCAGATAGTTCATCTTGATTTCATTCGCTAATACCTTAGGTCAGGGCTTTTCAATTTGCGGACCGAATCTGGCTCACATATGCCTGGCTAGTTGCCCACGGATTATTGCCAGTTGTATTGTGTTAATGATTTTTTTTTCATACTGGGGCCCTGGCCTCTGGTTTGATGATCTTCTCTGTCACATAAATGTCATCAGCATTTTGGCCCCTTACTGGCCTTAGCTGAATAGCCCGCCTTAGGTTATGGAGTAGATTTTAGAGTTTATTCCTAAATATGAACCCCTGGTCCACTACACATATAGCTGAATGGTTGTGGTCTGAATCAGGTTAGGTAGTTTAAATATTTAGGAAGTACGATCATGGAAGAAGGTAGAATTGACAGAGAAATAGAAACCAGATGTCAGAAAGCAAGTGCAAATTAAATACTAATTGTCACCATTATTAAAACATCCAAGCATATTTATGAGTGCAGAGAGACAGATTATAAACAACATATTCATTCCAACATTAAGCTGCAAGTGCCAAACATGAACACTATTTAAAGCCCATATTCACAAGCCCACATACAGCTGAATGGTTGTGGTCTGAAACAGGTTAGGGAGTTTAAATTTTTAGGAAGTATGATCACGGAAGCTACCTAACCATCTGAGATCGAGTGAATAATGATACTATCAGACAAATTGTGGGAATAACACCTTGTACTACTTTCGTTGAGAAACAGCAGATCAAGTGGTTTGGCTATCTCGTTAGAATGCAGCAAGATTAAATACTATCACAAGCAATACATCTCAGAAGATCAGCTACAAGAGCAAGAGGATGGCTGACAACATTAAAGAGACTTGACGCTTCACAACATGACAATAGCCAGTGTAGTCTTGGGGTAATGGATTATATGTCAACTTCATTTGGACAAGTGTGGAACAGTGTGTTCGTTCAGCATGTTAAAACAACTCTAAAGGTTGGAAATTATAAAAAAAACAGGCTGATTAGTTCACCAATCAGACATTTCCCTATTATTGGAGCTAACCACCTTTTTTTTTAAAAACCCTTTCACCCTGATGGTCTAGGAAAAAAATAAAACAGCTTCTTTGCTTTTATTTGAGATGGGGGGGGGGGGGGGTTCCCGAAAGCAATAATCATTAGAAGAGTGACCATTTTACACATTTCAGAAAAAAATGAACAAAATAAGTTTATCATCCAAACAGACAGTATACTATACAGAGTAAAGGGAGCAATCTGTAAAAATTAACGCAGCACAGAATGAACTCGGTAAATTCTATAGCCAATGGAGAAAATTTGATGTTTGATTTTATATAAATTTGGTCATTTTAAAACAATGTCCCGTTTCCCCCCCCCCCCCAATCCCTTTTGATTAAATTTTGTCATCCTCAGTCACACTCAACGTTTGCGCATATGCATTAAATTATGTCTCTTTAGCGAGGTGGGAAAGCGGCTCCTACAGGGAAATGGTACATGGGGGGGGGGGGGGGCACAGAACAGTGCAAGGACTCCACAGCACCGTTAAAGAAATGTGTGCATACCAGAATCATGTATGCTAGGAAGGGTGTTTGACCTTCTCTTCCAGTGATGCTACAAAACTGACACTTCTGATTGCCATGTGTCCCAAGGGTTTTGCGGGCAAAATGTTAAATGGCAATATGAGGTCATCTTTGACTGTGATTAGTGTGGAGAATGACCACCCTGCCTGTGCAAGGGATTTGAGAATTTCAGTGACTGATACTTAAGTATAACAGTTTTATGTGAGATTATGCTAACTTTTAATGTTCATTTATTTCAGACCCGAAGACACAGGAATTGTTCAGCAACCTCAGGAAATTGAGACAAGGTGATATAAACAGATCTAGTCCAGACTAACTTGTTTCCAAAGACTGAATGTATTATTTTATTGGTCTTGTTGGCACCTTTCCGTCATTCCAGATGGAAGTGTTATTTTTGCTGTAAGGAGAACCGTAGCCGATGGAGATGGTGCTTGTGACTGGCAAGACCTGCCTGTGTTAGGAGTTATTTAAAACACTTACAATTCTTGGAGTGAAAATACAAGAAATTAGGCTTTTCTAGCAAAATTTGGGAAGATGGAAATTCTTTTTCTTTTATTCAGTGCCATGTGGTGAAGCTAATTCTTTCTGCTTTCAGACTTCTGTCATTTATATTTTATACATATTTATGTATCTAGCTTGAATCGACAACTACAGAATACAGACAGATTTCATTTAAAACCATTGAAATAGCACCATTGGTTCAAAGTACAGTGGAACATTCAGATACAAGTTTACCTGGATACAAGTTTTTCAGGATATGAGATCAGGCGTGCCAAGTTATTTTGTTTTCCCCAAGAATACGAGGCAAAATCCTGGAAGCGAGCTGGAGAGACGTAAACTTCTAATGTTATCCGACACCATATCAAAAACTTTTAAATGGATTAAATTAACATCGCCTTACAATGGCTTGAGCCAGATGACAGACCATTTTATGATGAATGGATTATAGCATAAGAGTCTAAAGTAACCCAGTTTTTTTGTTGCTCGCAAAATGGGGGAAAAAAACAGTGCCACACATTATCTCTGTTAATGAAATGAGAAATCTTATTTGTGTTTTTGATTTTTTTTTTGGAGGGCTCGCAGAAATTAAAATAATTGACATTGATTTTAAATTGAAAAATAGTTTTAGTATATGAGTTATATTCACCATACGTGCTCAGTCATGGAACGGAGTAAATTCACATCTAAAAGGTCTGTTTATTTTGTAGGTGAATTGATTTACTTCTTTGTTATCACCAGTTGTCTGTTAAAGCTCTACATAGTCAGACAAATTGTAGTTTACTTTTCTGCCAGGCCAGCATGTGAAAATTCAGGACACATGTATCTGTTATTTAAAACATTTTTTTGTTAAGCTCAATAGTACAGTTTGTATTTAACCATTGGTTTTTTTTTTTTAAATTTTTTTTTTGGGGGGGGGGGGGGGGAGGTGTCTGTCATGAGTTAATAAATATATCTTTATGCAAGATGTTGATCACTCAACCAGTCGCCAAGACATTTTATGTTGACGTCATTATGGTACCATCACCACATAGCTGATGTTTTGGTGACAAATTCATATTATTAAAGATACCCTACAAGGAAGAATGAAACACGTGCAAACTAATATTGATACTCTGGTTTGCATGTGTGTCTGCTGGTTTGTACGTGTGCCTATCTTGTAGCGTACTTTTAATAATGTTTTTTATCATTTGTCAGGAACTCAAGTAGATCACCTATGATGTTGAAGAGGAAAAAACCTGCAAAAGAGCAACAGTCTGTACCGTGTAAACAGAAACGGCAGGTATTAAATATGTAGTACTCATTGTATTCACAAACATTTGTGTGAAGTCAGATATTCTGTACTCCCCGTGCGGGTTCCGGGGCCCTAATGTGGGGAAAACAAGAATAGACAAACTGCCTCACCTGCATGGTGTGTAAGAGTCGACTAACTAAGGGCTTCCTTCAAAGTCAGAGGTGCATCTGCCTGAGAGGCAAGAAACCAAGTCTGCATACAGGTATGTCAGATGTGCATGCAACACTCGGGTTCTTGAGCAAGACTAAAGTCCGGTAAATGAATATCCAGAGTTTACAGCCGGTAAACGAGGAGAAGAAGATATTCTGAACGTTTGTGCAAAATATTTAATGACTAAATTTTCCTGTGAAATTTGGGGGGTGGAAGAGAAGAGGGTTGTGGGAGGTAGATTTATTGTCTGTTTACAAACATGATGTAGAGTTAACTAATTAAAGATTCGCTGAAAGTCACATATATTGCAGCCTAGCTGTAAATCACTACACAGTGTGTTAACCGCCCCTTAAAGGGTGAACACAGGAGAAGACAACATGCTTAGTTGATTAGCATGTTTCCTCAGCTGGTAAGATAAACAAACACTCACAACAGCTATAAAATCCTGAACACATCTTTTTTTTTTTTAAAGTATTTAAAAAAAATGTTTAGACTTCTTTAAAAACAATTTTGTAAGTCAAGATGATATTAAACCCACCCTTAGCAGAGAAGCAGACATTGGTAATAAAAGAATACCATAAAAGTGACGACCAGAATTAGCAACGGGAGGGGTAATTCTTGAGGGTCTTAACTCACTTTGAGATATAAGGTTTGAGAAGAATAAATTCAGCAGCAGTGGACAAGGTTTATCAGATGTGTGCTGGATTCAACTGTGTTTGCAAACACATTTTGCTTAAGGAGTTAAGCATATAGAGAAGAAAATGACAGCTTTCACTAACCCAGAATAAGTTTTTCATCCTCCTTTTAACAAAAAATTCGACATATTGATGTTTTTATGATGCAGATAAACAACATTATTAAAGTTATTATCATTAATGTTATTTAAAATCACAGAAAAATGTTTCTTTGAATTTCTACAACATGTCTATTTTGGGTTCTTTCGTAATATCCTACCCCAGATGACGTCACAGGACAGTCCAATATTTTAGAGGGTGGTAAGACTGAGTTTCCCGGGCTCTCTGATGCTTTCAACGAACCAAGAACATCCAGAACTGGCCCTAATACCAACCCACCTACATCCCACGAGAGAGTGCACCCTAGGTCCCATGACTGCATAAGCCTATACCACCCCCTGAAATATTTGACTGTCCCGTGACCTGTGGATTTCCCCTGTTTGGGGTAAGATATTATGAAAGCACCCTATTTTGTTTGCCCTGACTTCTATTTATGTTGTGTTTTGACTTTTTTAAAAGTATTTAATTTTGTATATGTCCGTGCCAATCCTGCTCTGAAGCCTCATATGACTAACTTATAAACTGTTCTATTTTTGAAAAACATCTAGTACACTTTCTGCCAACTCACATTGGACACAGGGTTACTCTGTAGCCATATGGTAACCCAGTTCAGCTGTTTTGTAGGGTTAAACCGGCTTACTGGGATTTGTTCCTGTAAGATTTGCACTTTAAAAATGGTTCGTTCCCTGTATTTTTCCGGGACCCATTTGTGGAGGAAAAGAGAAAAGACCCCCTGTCCCTCTAAAACACATGTCATAAAAGTTGAAGGGGGTGGGGGCATGGCTTCCTTCGTAGTCAGAGTGCATCTGCAAGAAAGGTGAGGATCCAACAGTCTGCGTACCAATACGCCAGATTTGTCAAATGGATGTTCTGGAAAAACACAAGTCCAAAGGGGGACAGACAACCAGAACATGCCTGAGTTTACAGTCGGAATAAGAAGAAGTAGAGTGCTGGGTGTCATTTTTTTTCGATCTGCAGTCATGGAAGGAAACATTTGTTGAAAAATTATCTGTAAAACAATTTGCTTGGCAAAAAAGTGTACCGCTAACTGAAGGAACCAATGTCTTTTGTTTCTTTCCCATCAAAGTCTGTGACTAACATTAGGTTGCTGCTATGATGAGGTGTTGTGTGGATATGGAATGGTGTCCTGTGATCTACATCATTGTGTTATTGGAAGCCCATGCTGTACATCAAAGTGGAAATCTCATTCACTGGCTCTGTTTCTGATTGTTGGTATGCTGGAGACCATACTGCTAGAATACTTTAACGTATATATTCAGAACACTATACACGAACATACATAGTATATATTTATCACATATTTTAGCAAATATGCTAGATGCTGCTTGGAATTTGTGTTGTGGTTATTTCTTCTATATGTTTTTAACAGTTTTAAGTTGTTTTTTTTTAAAGATAATTGAGCAAGTTTTAATGATTCACTTATTACATTTTCGTTTTAATTAAAAAGAACAATTTCACTTTTTTGTTAAATTTTTTGTTGTGGTTTTTCATTGCTTTTGGTTTCCATGCATGTTATAATGAGGGTCTCCCTGGCTGTAATGTGCTCATCTAGGGGCATGTATTGTTTACATTGCTTTCAGACGAACAGTGAGTTGAAACGACACAGTATGAACGAATATTGAGTTCTTTGCTTTTATTCGTTGAATCGCCAGTTATCGCAAACATACATTCATGCTTCCTCGTGCTCGACTTGCTTGGCTGAATCTAGCGACCTGGACGGACTTCCCACACACTACAGGAATTTATCCGCGCCTCTCGAACCATCCATCTATACTTCATGGACTCTGATATCTGACATTACGACGTATGGAAAAACATTCAGTCCTCCTATTGAAATATAACGTTCACTTCACAAATCATTTATTCTTCTCAGGCGTTCATTCACGCGTCCTCTCTCAGTCAGGGCAGAACTTCAACTGTCTTACTTCAGTCTCTCGGTTCACGTCTTCCGTTCACGTCTCATGCTTTTCTTGTGTCTCTCACTTCGTTTACCATGAGACACACGAGACTCACTTCTCCCGTTTTTCTCTTCTCTCACGGGTCCTCCGACCTTTTTCTCCCCATCGGGAACTCTCTGGGGTTTCCCCGGGAATTCACAACATTACACTGGCTATGTGAAGGATCTCTTTCCTGCCAGTGGCATATGATGCTATACTCGTTTTTAGAGACCAGTCGACACTCGATGGATGATGTGGTCAGCATCGCGCCAGTTGCTTTTACTTTTCAAGACTTTACCTGGTACCCAATTTAGACTGGGTCGACCTTAAAGCCAATGTCTTTTGGAGGGGGGGGGGGGGGGGGGTAATCGATGCAGCTTCAAGCTCAGGGCTGGCAGGTGAGCATCTAGCATCCTTGGCCACTGTAACTGCCCTATGTCTAGGAGGTTATGCCTTATGCTATGAAGGTTAAGGGTCGATTTCAGGCTTGGGTTGTGTGTGAGTTATGAGTTAGATGATCTTTTTCTGTGTGGGTTCTGGGGCCTCATTGTGGAGGGGGGGGGGACAAGAATAGGCCTACTGTCTCCCCAACAAACTTGTTGTAGGAGTCGACTGATTGGGAACTTCCTTCGATGTTGGAGTACATGTGCCCTAGCGGCAGGGAACAATCAACTGTAATTAAAATGGATGTACATGCAAAACTCAGATCCAGGCACAAAAACTAAAGTCCAAATGGACGAACAACCAAGACTTTCCCCAAAAGCTTACAGCCGGTATACAAAGAAAAAGGAGGGTTATCTTCACAGCACTTCAGACACACCCATAGGTGGTCAGATTCTCCCTTCAAAAAATTCATCAATGTCGCGCATTTAATACTGCTAATTCTATGCTAGTTGACAGAACTTCTTGTGCGTCTCTCATTCTTGGCTCTGTCGATTTTTAATTCCAATTCTCATATTCTTAGCAGTGCTGTGGTGCAGTTGCTTCAAAAATCCTCCAAACGCCTTATCTCTCTATGGGCATTATCAATATTGGCATGATCCATAAGCTGGCCATCTGCAACTGATGCCTGCCAATCTATCAGCTCTTTCATTGACGGCAAACCTGCATTTTCTGGGGCAAGCATGAAGGTAGCTGCACACATAGGAGAGTCAATCCACATCTGCGTATGGAGCTTGGCTCAACCGGATCATGCTTCTAGAATCACTCAGCACACAGATGTATATTTGTGCAGGAATATTCCTGTGATTTTGGCAACATGAAAGAATGTGTAACCGTCAGCACCTCCATCCTCATGCTGCTGATAGTCATAGAGAAGGCACCTCTGTGTGTGTGGCACTCTTGGAGGCAATGAGTGCTCTGAATAAAAGTAAAAAGTCTTTGGGCATGTGGTGAGAGAGAATGGGTAAACCGTGCTAGCCCTAGCTATATTATAAACCAGTCTGCATTTGACGGACCATATGGTATGAGTCATTAGGAAGCTAACCTAAGAGGTGGATGCAGTCACTGCTGCCTTCCGCTATACTTAGAATCAGCTGTACACACATGTCGAAACTGTAACTGACTCACAGCGTATGTGGAGAGAGACATGCTATGAGCAAAGTGGCAAGCATGGGCAGTTAGCATCCTTTGGATATTTTCTCCATGTGATGCTGATGTTTTGGGAAATGAGCAGGCAGATAGACTGGCCAGTTCTGTACCACAAGCTGGATGTGAGGGCCCTTTGAGAGTGAGTGAACAGTGCGGAGGCACAAATAGATCATTATGGTCTGAAGAGAATGGCGCTGTGGGGGAGTTACCAGGGGATTTGGGGGACGCTTAAACAAATAGGGTGACAGCACACAGCCCTGCCGGACAGTCTGATGTCTCGCCACCTATTCTAACAGCTGCTTGTTGGTCTAGATAGAGCATTGTTATGATGTGTACTACATATGATGAAAAGCCATATACCTCAATTTCCCAAAGTTTTGAACATTTTACAGTCAAATACCTTTGAACAATCCACAAAACATGAGAATAGGTTTAAATTAAATTCTATTGACTTCTCTATTATTAAACGCATGTTGAGGATGTGATATCTTGTTCTTCTTCCCTGTTTTAATCCAGCATAAAACACGCTGATCTTTTCTTACGAGTCTTCCCATTATGATTTTAGTAGAATTTTATTTGCATGACTGATCAGGGCAACAGTTCTATAATTAGTGTGTAATTTTAGTTTGCCCTTTTTTTTGGTATTGGAATGAAGATAGTTCTCTTCCAATCATTTTGCCATATACCATATTTCCATATCTTTTTACATAGTGCGAGATAGATTTGTATGCTTTCTTACCTCACGTTTTAATTGGTTCAGCTGGAATCTCATCACATCCTGGTGACCATTTTTCAGGTTCTTTATTGCCCATGCCAGTTTCATCTAATGAGGGTTCAGGTTCTGTCTCTGCTGTCATTAGTTCATGTAAATTATTCATATCCTCACAGTTAAAAGCATAAATGCACAATAAATGCATAAAGCAGCTGTCACAAGTGCTAACACAAACAATCTGACACCAGAAATGTAGTTAATTGTCAATAAAAGCAGCAGTTACAACAGATTAGTAGTTGTGCATGCAGTTAATTACATAAAGCAACAAGCCACTCAGCATATTCTGAATCTGCAGTTAGTTCATAATACAAACCATTCTGAGCTTAGCTGAAATGCATTCCAAATGAAATCTGCAGCTCACAGTATCGCACCGTGCACTCAGCTCAGTAACTGGGCACCATTACATACACATACAAATTATTTTAAAAAAAAAACATGTCTTGACAATGAAAGCTGGCTGAAATATATCCAATACTAACTATGAGAATATCAACGTGGTGCTGACCCAGTCTCTATTCTCTATCACGGAGCAACTGTTATACTAGTGTCTGAAAAATTGTGTTAATTGAACCCGGATAAACACTGAACATTGCAATGTGATTCGATTCCATAGAGCCACCCAGTATGCATGACAATATATCACATAGTATCGTACTTGAGTGGGACCTATTCAGTGCTAGATTTAGGGCTGAGCTACAGACGAGGGTGTCACACTTTTTTCACAAATAGAAGTTTTTTATAATTTATATGCCATTTTTCTGTAATGTATTTGCAATTCTCCCACACCCTCTTAGAGATTGTGGTCATATAGGACTAGACCTACACTGTATTTTATAGACTAATCGGCACTCGGTGGACGATGTTGCCACACCCTGCCAGTCGTCTTTACTTCCCATAAATAAATCCGGTACCTATTCAAGCCTGGAGCCGGGGTCATTTAAAAAAATCAGGCTCCTTGAGTACCAGAACACATGATCTTCCGATCAGCAGCGAATTAGTCACTAAACACGGATGTACACGCACAACTCAGGACTTAAAAACCCTGACACTAAGCCAAAATCCAAATGAATGAGCAATCATGACATTCCGTCTCAACTTACTGTCGATAAACACAGAAGAGGAAAATGAGATTTTAAAAAATATCCTTGGTACATTATTTAGCGGAAGCTGACATATTTTGATCATATTAAGCGTCACAACAGGTTGGGGCAAAATTATAGCAGGAGGTATGGTACCAGGAAGGAGAGTCAGGGGCCGACAAACACGAAGATGGGCACAGGATATAAGTTACTCCTTGAGTGTGAAAGTGCATGAGGCGGGAGAGCTGGTGGGAGACCGAGTTTCTTTCAGGCAGACCGTGATAAGAGCGACGTTCTGCAAAGGACCTGCTACATGATGATGATGACATTATTGAGAGACGATAATGTTCGCTTCATCAACACTCAAAACATTTGCAATGATGAACAGCTGTCAACGAGAGTAAAGAGATGGTAAATGCAGTGTCACGGACGTGTAACAAGATCTACCGGTCTCTCCAAAAACGATACTACAGGGATCGGTAGATAGAAGAAAGAACGAACAAACTTACTAACATTATTTCCAGCTGGGTCCAAATTGGGCATGAAGACCCGTCTTACATTCGGCCCTTTCTAACATTCATCTTTCATACGGCAACTGGGAGAAAAAGATAACAGGCAGACCAAGAAAACTCCTGGATACAAAATCGAACTTAGTGGGCAGGCATCAAACATGCAACCATCAAGTCAACCGCATCAGAGTTACATAGGTTTAGGGAAGTGATCAAACAACAAAATGGCAACCGGTGATGCAGGGCAACAGAAGTGTAATGGGAATATGACGACGACCGCAGCGGATCCCATTTCAATTCTGGGAAATGTGGTACCCACAGGGTTATTCGGTCAGAAACTAAATGATTTCTTATATGAGAATTTAACTCAAGCCAAACGACTAGCAAAACAGTGCGCACTTCTGAACCTAGAGTAATGCACGGCTCCTGGATCACACACTGGACACCACACAAGAAAGCTGCACGACGACCAATATCGTTGTCCACATCGTTAATTAAAAATAGGACCGAATACAATCACAATAATACAACACTCTTTGCCTGCACAGCACTGCAGGATACTCATTGACGTAGGAAAGAAAGTGCATGGGAGACCGGGTTGCGGCCCGCACTGGGGGGGGGGTAACGCAACAATTATGCGTTTTTAAAATTAATTCATTGAATTTTTTCATTGAAAGTGCGACAATTCGGATTAGAAATCCTAAGCGCAAGTTCCAAAAAACCCGCTTAACGTTATGATATGGGTAGTAAAGGAGGCCGACGTCATGTCCATCCGTTATACATCTTTTTCTTTGCGTTCGCCGGTTGTAAACTCCGGTGTATAGTTCTGGTTGTTCATCCACATCTGGACTTTATTCTTATTTCATTAGCTGAGAGTACATCCGGTTTACAGATCTAACGTATCAGTATGCATACTGTTGGTTCCTTGCCGCTCAAGCAGATGCACTCCGACTTCAAAGGATGTCCCTAGTTAGTCGACTCTAACGGCATGCTTGCTGGGGAGGCAGTGGGCCTATTCTTGTTGTCCCAGCAGTAGAGCATTGGAATCTATCCATCAAGTGACGATTGGTGTATAAAATTATGACTTGCAACATACTCGCTGCATGGAGGTGAATCATGGACGGTTAATAGATTAGTGAAGAATTATTTGGAAGCTGCGGAGATGTGGATTTATAGATGAATGACAAGAATACCCTGGACAGATAAAAAAAAAAAAAGAGTAATGAGGATTCTTGAGAAAAAACAAAAAAAACTGACTTACGAAGAGAACTGATTACTCACGCCAGAAAGAGACAATCTGCATTCTTATTCTTGTGATGAGAAGGAGAAAACAGAAGTACATTTTTACATCAGGAAAGTTAGAGGGATTGAGAGGCAGAGGGAGACGGACAGAAAAGATGCTGAACAGTTTGACATCATGGTATAGAGGAGAATCTGTGTCAGAGTTGATTGAAAGTACACGATCCTAAAGGTTGTTGATAGACATAACTATTAACGCCATTTAGCAAGGATTTTAAGAAAAAGATTATACGCCCAGTGCGTATATTAAAATGTCTCCTTTCCTTGACTTGGAAGCTAAACGAGAGGAAATGAAAATATATTTTCATTTCTTGATATCAATATTTGGCCTTCCTCAAAGCTTTATCTGGCAACCACAGTTTCCGGTAACAATATGGCGTCGTAGTATTTTGATGGCAGGTAAATTCTGCATGAAAGAAAAAAGGGGCTTTGATTAAAAAAGACATTGGTGTTTGTTAAAAGCAAAGCAATAATAAAATCGGGCATTAAAAGCGAACTACACTTTGTTTGAATGTAGTTTGTAAGTGAACTGTACATATGTATAAATTGCCGAGTACGTGGTTGTCATTTAAACTTTACTTTAAATTTAATTTAAAATTTAAAGTTAATATTAATAAATAACATTTTGAATCAGATTTGAAATTAGATTGGCATTCTGATTCAGTAACTAGTAACAAACGCAGTATCAAATATATCTGTTGTTACTCTTGTTTAGAGTATTTCAGGACAAATTGGCCTCTAAATTGACACTACACTGCAAAAATAAATATTATTGATCTTCTCACCAATTGGGCCCATACAATAGTTTAGACGACGACGTCGAACTAAACAATCATATTCTTGAAACGGTGCAACTATATCGGCCATGCACAAGATGCTCTCATATGGACGGAAAGGGAGAAAATAAAAAGGGGAAGACCACACCAAGGGAGACCTTGCATAGAACCATCATCAGAAAGGGCTCAACCATAGGTTCCGACAAACATCCAAGACCTACAACAGGTGACAGTGAACCACCAGAAATGGAGAGCAATGATGTTTGGGCTATCTTCCGAATAATGGTCCCAAATTATCGAGGCCGAAAATATACCCTAACAGGGCTTCACACTTGCGGACTTCCGGGGACTATACCGCCACCGCCGAATTGCGGACCTCCGGGGACTATACCGCCGCCGCGAATTGCGGACCTCCGGGGACTATAACGCCACCGCCGAGAGTAAATCCCACGCTGCTACCCGCAGCGTGGATTGGGGCTTAACTAGATGACTGGGACTCACGAGCAAATAAAATGAAGGAAGCTGTAGGAGATGCAGTAGCTGCTGCTTGTGAGTCCCAGCCATCTAGTTTAGCTCCAATCCACGCTGCGCGTATCGGCGGTGGCGGTAGTCACAGGAAAGTGCGCAATGAAATTCACTGGTTGTCCGCAATTGACACGTGACTGAGGCCCTGTTTGGGTATATTTTCGGCCTCGATAATTTGGGACAGTTATTTGGAAGATAGCCAACTTTTGCCCTATGCGCCGCCTTAAGCTCAGGAGGAGAGACTAACTAACTCCTGTTATATTGTTTGTGAAATTTTGAAGGAGTAAATTGGGGTACATATTTATTAAATTAAAATTTATACCATTTAGCCACAGCAAAAACTGAAAATCTCTGGTGCATCTGATATTTGAATAAACAATGTAGCTTTTTATCATATAGTAACGACACACACACACAAATATCTAGCTAAAATGGACTATGCGGCAATAATATCTATATCATCAGTAAATATATATGTGCGAAGGATTTGGGGGGGGAAGGCAGTGTGTACATGTGACATAGTGTTAACTTCGAAAAGAAAAAGCTGTGAGAGAATGCAGTAAATAAAAGAAAGACCCCCCTCCCCCACCAATTTTTAACCCTGCCTGGCATCCTGATTGCTATGGTGCCCCTCCCGGCTGGTTGCCTCCGACTTCAGCACCTTATTTTGCTAGGGTAGACTTTGGTCTTACTCGTGGACTCCCATATTTATAATTGAAGCATGGTTCATATAGCTATAATATCGATATTACGACACAACAGCCACTGCGGCTGTTTGACAGGATAAGCTTCATCATTACACCCCTAAACCACAGAATACTTAGTTTCTATGAATAACAAAATACCTGTCTTAAGATTTTCCTCCGAAGAACGGTCCTAAATTATTGAGGCTAAGAAAATACCCTAACAGGGCCTTAGTCATATGTAAATTGGCAGAGTCCTTTCCGGCGAGAACACCTCGGCAAAAGTAGGATTAATTTCTGGTGATAATTTCACCACACACAAAAATTATCACCATGGCAGGCAGATCATCAGCTCCGACACTGGGTCCTAGGTTTAACTTCTCCCCTGGGTCCTAGGTTTAACTTCTTCCCTGAGTTCTAGGTTTAACTTCTCCCCTGGGTCCTAGGTTTAATTTCTTCCCTGGGTCCTAGGTTTAACTTCTCCCCTGGGTCATAGGTTTAGGGTTAGGGCAATGAGTATTACTATTACGACATTGCCACCAAATTCTGTCAAAATATTCCAACCGCGACACTAACAGTTAAAGGGTTATGCGTGCAACTGAAACAGGACAACTTTACGAAGGCTGGACTAGTCACATGATTTGCTACCCGCTCCTGGTGTATTCGCAGGAAAGAAATCCTAATTGTACACACTGTTGAGGCTCTGTTAGGGTATTTTCTTAGCCTTGGTAATTTAGGACCATTTTTAGGAGGAGAGCTGATTTTGTAATAAAGGCTTTTTCTTATAAAAATAAAAACAGAAAGTGTAAAATTTAATAATAATATCGCATATTGCCGCAAAACTCTTGGCGTCACCATTTCTAAATGGTTTAGAAATACAATTTAAATGTTAAAAAAACAAAATGCACACCTCCCCGTGTGTGTTCTAGGGCCCTATTATAGGGAAGTCAGAGTGCATCTGCCTGAGAGGCAAGGAACGAGCAGTCTGCATACAGATGAGTTACATCTGTAAAATGGATACACACGCAACACTCAGGTTCTGGAGCAGTACTGCGGTCCAGAAGTGGATGAGCAGCCAGAGCTTTCCACTGAGGTTTACAGCTGGTGAACAAGAAGAAGAGGAAGAAAATGCACACCAACTGCTGTCTCTTTTTGACGAATTAGTGTCTTTCCTCCTGGGCCTAGGATGGTACATAAGTCTTAGCTCTGCCTGTCTGGCAGTTTGTTGTCACTTGTTGTAGGTCTTAGATGTTTTTTAGGCCCGTTGCTGACCCTTCTCGGATGATGGTTCTACACAAGGTCTCTCTTGTCTTCCCCGTATTCTTTTCCCTTCTGGTGTCTATATGAGGACTTGATGGAGAAGTCTTGTTCTATCCTGAGTGCATGGCCGATGTAGTTCCAGCGGCGTTTTCTTATACAATTTGATACATGATCTTGCTTGGTCTCTTGTCTTATATGTGTATTGGATCTGAAATCTGTCCAGTTGAGATATAGTATTCTTCTAAATCTGTTCTCAAAATTGTCTTTTTTTTTTTTTTTTTAAATTCTAGAGCTACCGTTGCCTTCCAACTATAAGTTGCACTTGAATCATGCAAGAGTTTAAGATCTTAACTCTTTGAGTCCCAAGGAATGCATCATACGTTTATTGGTTCATACCTAGAAGCCCAATGAACGCATGATGCGCCGATTTTATTACTTTCTTTACTACCCCCTTGGCCTGTGATGCTAAACCCCCTTTGATGAATGTAACTGGAATTGGTAAAATGAAGGGTAATCATTTCAAAAAGCCTCCAACATACACAGAGCAGAAATAGTAATTCTGACCTGCAGTCACCAGATTTGAGGATAAACTCTATTGAGATGTCAACAGCCTCAAGTCGACTGTTGCTTCCTTAAATTTATTCATGTTGATGTCTGAAGGTGATCAAATAAGAATAGAAAGAAGAATACAGGCTCTGATTCTGTTTTAGCTGGTTGTTGAATTTTCTGGAATACTGAGTTTTAATTGATAAGTCCAGAGCAAACTAATTGATTGAACCTTGGCAAGTTATTAGCTTATGGCCACAGTTAGTTTTTGCATTATTTCCATGTGTAGACTGAAAGCACAGAGTTTCGTTGTCCAGCTATGAATTAACTGTGTGGTGCAACACATTTGAGCTGTGGATTATATTTTGAAGGCTTTTCGTTTATACTAAGGTGAATTGTTTTGGGAACTGCAGATGCAGGTAAGGGCCCTATTGCCACAGAACCTTATGGTGCCATCTGTGAAATTGCCTGTGCAGCTGCTGATTTATTGTGACTGCCACTTCCATTGACGACGAACTGCAATTTTAATGGCAGACTATAGTAGCACTGTTGTTATGGCTGCCTTATGCATTAAAATTGTGTGTATGCTATTGGCACGGCCAAGATTACAGACTGATTCAGTTTTGCCCCCATAGAAAAGGAGCAGTTGTTGGGTAACCCCTCTGCTGTGAAGCTGTAACTATAATTAACTGATTGAGAGGTGACTGATTTCACTGTCAAGTCCAGTGCATTGGTGTTCAAGTCATATCAGCCCTACTTTCGGTGAATATAATTTGTGTGTAAAGTAAGTGGCAGAATTTATTTCCTGTTAAATTCCTCTCAAGTCTCTCACTTTCAGCTAATATAATTCGTGTGTAAAGTAAGTGGCAGAATTTATTTCCTATTAGGTTCTTCCCAAGTCTGTTTATAGAGACAGAGCAGCAATGTCAAACAAGCGGCCAGCTGAGGAGTCTGCCAGCTCTGCAGCTGGGGCCCCGGCAGCCAAGAAAATAGCTGTTCCATATGACAGTTTACAGTTGGGAAAAATCTATTCTCTGGTAAGTACCATTGTTGAATCTTCATTCTTGTTTGTTTTACTTTCTGTTTATCTTTGTTTCAAGATAATATTTTTCTCTAGTGAATTTAAATAATGTGGATAGAAGCAGAATGCATTGCACAGTTTATTGCCTGGTAAATTTTGCTAAATCTCGTCAGGTGCATTACTACAGAGTCACAGATTTACATTTGTCTATATCATTTTTTAAATTTGGATAAATCATTTTTTGTACTTCATTAAATGCTAGTGTAACTATGTAGTAATGCACCTGCCAAGATACAGGTTAATAATCTTTGCTTCTTTCTGATCTGTTCCCGTCCCCTTCTCCACTTTAAAATTGATTTTTTTTTTAAATTAAAAAAATTGTTTTCTGAATTAATTTTAAGCATCAAGTTCTCTTTTAATGCTATTTAATGTTTCAAACATTATTTTATTCTTCTTCTTTGCGTTCAGCAACTGCAAATTCCGGCAGAAAGTTCTTGTTCGTCCATTTCTGGACTGCAGTCCTGTCCCAGAACCTGAGTGTTGCGTGTGCATCCGTTTGACAGATCTGACTAATTTGTATGCAGGCTGTTGGTTTCTTGCCTCTCAGGCAGATGCACTCCGACTTCCAAGGAAGCTCCCAATTAGTTGACTCTTACGACATGCTTTTGGGTAGGCAGTGGGTCTGTTCTTGTTTTTCACTATAATGGGGCGCCGGAACCCACCCGGAGAATTATTTTATCCAGAATATATCTGCATTACATGTGTATTTACATGTGTATTAAAAAGTGACTTATGAATGTAAAGGTTTACTATTGGCAAATACTCTACTGGGAATGTGTAATTTGTTCACCTATTCTAGATGATGCTAGTCAGCATCTGTGGCTTAGCTGCTGCAAAAAATGTTTCATAATTTCGGGACGATGGGTTTGATCCCAGCTGCAGGGGGGTTGGCAGCAGACCGCCTTAGTTGGTTTCGACACTGGTATCGAGAACCGACTGTTGAGAAAGCATTATCAAACTGCTGAACATCAGATAGCCTAGTGAAATCACAAACAGCCTAAAAATGCTGGGTTTGGTTCTTCAGTGTGCTGTAAAGTATACGCAGCAAACATTAAATTATACTATGAAATGGTGGAATGCACAGTTTCCTTCGCTTTTTACTTTACTTTGTTGAACCTTCCTTGTGTAGAGGTTTGCCAGAGATATCATCAGACTTCTTTGTCAACAGTTTTCTTTTTTTTTTTTTTGGCTTTGTTCCATTACACTTCTCTGTCAGGGGCTGTTGAATGTTGTCTTCCTAGTGAACCCTGGGTCATCCTGGAGGTCAGGTTCCCTGGTTCTTGACCTTCCTTGCCTGCCATGGTGGCCGATTCTCTCCTTTTCTGCATACATACCTAAACCATCATAATTGTGACTGATCCACCTGAGTTTGTAAGACCGATCATGGTGTATTATCTGGTTGCAATATTTGTCCCTTTTATCTCCTTTCTCAGATGTCTTACTTTTGAGCCCTGAAGCTGGCTTCTGCGAACTGTTGTCATTGCCCATGACTTAAACCCGTAGGTCAGGACTGGCACATAGGTAGAGTGGTATACAGCTATTTTCATCCTTTTTGCCTTTCTTTCCTAGAGCCATTTTCAGCTTTCACAGTACAAAGTTCAGAGGTCCCTTAGATGTTTGTGTTCTGCCTTTCCAAATAGAGCCTTGACCCTCAAGTAGTTCACATCAGTCCCTTTATAGATTTATTCATGCTTGGTTAGATTTTGCAGCTAAAGTTTTGTTATGGCTCTATGTAGCCACTTTCACCAAACCTCCTTAATGACATTCTTTGACATGCATAATGTAGGTTCTGGGGCCCCGTGGGGGGGGGGGGGGGGGGTGGGTGGGGGTGCATAAACCCACTGCAGCCAGTAGTCATGTGAACAAGAAATCAAGATTTAGGATTCAGAATTATTTTGCTCATGTGGACAGGCAACCATGAATTCTAAACATGTTCTTCTAACATATTCTGTACATGCAGTATGGCATGTATCCCATGTCTGATCAGTGAACATTTCAGTGGAAACAACTGGATGGATCACTGAAGGAAATGTAACACACAACATCATTTTTTAATAGGCCAGTATTTATTTCCAGTGGCCACATGTCAGATATTCTATTGGCATGACCGAGATGTGATTTCTGTTAGACATATATCAGTTAACAATGTTTGCTTGCCATTTCTTTGGGATATTATGAATTTGACTGGTTCTACTTTTCTTTTCATTTGATATATTTTTAAGGCCTGTGGCTTTCTAATATAAAAACCACTGGCAGAGAGAAGGGAATGAAGATAATGAAGATGGGGATATTATATATCATCATCATCATAAACCTCTTCTGCCGTTAAGCATCGTGGGGAGGAATAATTTACGATCCAGTGCACGTTGGCTGCCACTGGCTATTGTCATACCATGAAGGTGTAGAGTGTCTTTAATGTTGTTGATCCATGTTTTCCGCGGCCGTCCTCTTGTTCTTGTAGCTGATCTTCTGAGATGTATTGCTTGTGATGGTATTTGATCTTGCTGCATTCTTACGAGATGGCCAAACCACTTGATCTGCCATTTCTCGATGAATCTAGTATAAGGTGTCGTTCTCACAATTTGCCTGATAGTTACATTATTCACTCGATCTTGGATAGTTAAGGTTGGCTGCTTTTCTGTCACCTAATATCACAAATGGTGATTTTGTGAAAATGGGCTTTAGATAGTGTCCATGTTTGTCACTAGTAGCCTAATGTTGGAATTAAATATAAATAAATTAAAACGTGTATTTAAGAGAATGCCTTTAGATAGTTTTAATTTATTTTTGTAAACATCCTACAGGAAGAACTCGATCTAAAGGTGCTGGTGTTTCAAAACAGAAAACTAGCAGAACGTATCGAACAGCGAAAGAAAGCTGAAACTGAACTCAAGAAGCGTATAGAACAGCTAGAGAACAGACAACGCACTGACGATGCAGTGTTGATGATTGTGAACAGATACTGGAATCAGGTTTGAAACTGAGATCTTATCTTTAAAATTGAGTTGTCTTCTTCTTCTTCTTCTGCTCTTTTTTCACCAATGGAGCATAGTCTGTCAACAGATTCACGCCAAGTCATCTTTTGTTTCCATATGCAGCTCACCCATCTCATCTCTGTCTTATTTTCACTTCACTCTCTAATTCCCTTCTCCATGTTGTTGATTTGATGGATTTTTTTTTGTGTTTTTTTGGGTAACCATGTTCAGCTCTGTTGAAGACAGCTTTCTTGATAATTATTCATTTATATTTTCTTAGTAATTCCATACTTTGCAATTCAATGGAGTTTGTCACATTTCAATAGAGAAACCAAATCTGTCCATCTCACTGATAATGCTAACTTGCTTAAATTTGGGGTACAGCTTATATTATTAGCATCTGAAAAAATATCACACTGGGGCTTTTTTCAGTTTAGGTCTTATGGAGAGGGGAGAATGGTGTAACAGCCTACTGCATGGGCAATGCTATCTGATGTCCAGATGAAATGCTGCACTATTTTTTATTTCTTTTCAAAGAGCTAGCTGGTTTTTAACCAGAATACAATGCACTATCTCCTTTAGAGTTTCCCCATAGGGAGAAGTTCATAAGAGTAATATTTTCAAAGAACACCTTATTGCTATCATAATTTGATTTAGTAAACTGTCTAGATGTCTTTGAAAAGTGTATGTTCTTTTATTGATGGACCTTATGTGAATATGTAGGATAGAGTTGAGTTTGAGTCAATAATTGACATCACAGCACTCGGGGCATTCCTATGCGTGCGCCGTCCTCATCTTCAGCAACCCAGCGCAGAGTTCCAATACTGATGGTACCAGTCACAATCTAGTTATATGTCCGTCTTGCCTTTCCTCTGAGTGTAGTGAGCCGGCCAGACCCTCTGGTTACACCCAGATGCCTCATTCTCTTCAGGCCATAATAATCTTTTACTTCTACTGATTCTGTTGCTTGTTCCCAAAGGCCTTGACCTTGTGCGATAGAGACAAGAGGTCAGTCAGTCGGTTTGAATTTGCCATGTTCAGCATCTTCTAGAGAGCTAGCCTCATCCTACCTAGATAGTCTAGTTATAATTATGGCTCCAGATAGTAATGCTGTTTTCATTGTGCATTTCTTGGTGGGTCTATCTCCCATGTCTCTCCAGCCAGAGGCGAGGAAGGTAATATTTTTATATAGGAGAAGTATTGTTATTTTAGCATAAGCATGTATTCCATGGAGGTTATACAACTGTTTTCTTCTGACTTTTTAGCTTGATGAAGATGTTCGAGTTTTGCTTCAAAGATTTGATGCAGAGACCTCTGATGAGACAGAAACAAAAAGTAAGGAGCCGTTTTTTTTAAAAATTATTAATATTCAATACTCAAATTGTTGATTTGCTACTGAAGATATTCTTAAAGCTAAGTCCTTAAAAAAAATTTGTATGAAAGATTAACACGGTTTAAAGTTTTAATTGATCCATGAGATGCCTGAGAAAAGCCGCCTACTTAACCATCCGAGACAAGGTTAAAAATGATATTATCAGACAGACTGTAGGTACAACACTATGCGGCAAGTTAATTGAGAAGCAGAAGATCAGATGGTTTGGTCATTTAGTAAAAATGCAGCCAGAACAACTACCAGTGCTGTCTCTACACATGAAAAGATCTGAAGTGAAAGCAAGAGGCCGCCCTAGGAGAACGTGGATTAATGACATTAAAGAGCTTCTACATCTACATGGAATAACAGTAGCAATTGCTGCCTATCAAGCAATGGATTGCAGACTGTTCCTCCCCACAGCACTTAAGCAGAAGTGGATATTGATGAGGATTAATCCATGGAGAACTAGACACTGAACAAGTTATCAGGAAATGATATTGTCTCTGGAATTGTGAATATTCAGAAGAATGGGCCATAGTTCATGGAAACAAAAACAAATTTTTTTTTTTTTAAATAATAAAAAAAAAATACTGTGAGTGACAAAAAAGTTGCAGAAGGAAATAAAAAAGAAGAGACTTGTGAAATAATCGGCCATATTAAATGACATAACACTCTTTTAAAAACTGTACTGGAGGAAACAATGAAAGGCAAGCAAGCAAGAACCAGACAGTGATACAAGTGTGAGAATAGCATCAAGAGATTGATGAACCTGTATGTTACTGGGACTTATCAGCAAAACAGAAAAATAATTCATTGGTTGTCGAAGTAAAGTAAAAGAACCTTTTATCACTTTTGTTTTCAAGATGGCGATGATCAGCTATGTTATTTTTTGGTAGCTGTGATTTTTTTGATTTACCTTTGTCATGGACTGCTATTTTGTGTGAGTTTAATTATTTAAAACACATTGCGTTTTCGCGAGGGTGGTGTGTGTTGTGGTTGTGCTGTGTTGAAGCAGAATGATGACCGTAGTTTTCGCAGCCTTGAGGACGCTGTTCTTGCATTTAAAAAAAATCATGGCAGTCCACTATCCATGAAGACAGAATTTCATCAGTGCGGGGCCACAGACTGTCAAGAGCAGTGATTCCCAAACTGTGTGCTGCTGCGCCCGGGGAGCCACAACCTCTTCACAGGGGCGCTGTGAAATATTGTAAAAGCTTCATAATTAATTAACCAAGACACAAATAGTTTTACTTTAACTTAGGTTAGGGCGCTGTGGAAAACATTTTAGTTGCAAAAAAGGCGCAGCGACCAAGAAAGGTTTGGGAAACACTGGTCTAGAGAGCAAACTATAAAATGTGTCACCAGAAACAGAATGTGGCAACCATTTTTTGTTTTGGTGGGGAACACTTGACACAGAGGGTTAACTCAGTGGCTGGGCCACATCTTTTGAGCATCAGGTGTATATATATATATATATATATATATATATATATATATATATATATATATATATATATATATATATATATATATATATATATATATATATATATATATATATATATATATATATACATATAGTCAACAACGCTATCTTTCTTTACTCCCAAGACATAACTTTGTACCCATTTTCTCCTGGGTCGAATTTGCACACACAGGCATCTGCCACCATATAGGTTTGAACTCTAAACCTTTGAGCCACTGGGCTAGCCACTACACTACTGTAGATCTCTTTTAATTCAGAGCCTGCCAGTTACTATTGTCAGAAATGTGAATTTTCACTCCAGAACCAAGTAAATCATAAAATTATTTTATTTTTTCAACTTTCTTTTTTGAGGCCATTATTTTTTTAAACTGAAAGAAAATTGATTGATCAGATTTAGTTGCAAATCTTAAATGTATTTTCTACTGCTGTGCCACAAATAGTTTTCTAATTTTTTTTTTTTTTTTAACAGTGTTTATATATATACATCTTAAAAGCATAATTACAGGTTATGATGATGTTGAAGTATATAGTAGGCAAGGTTTTTATTTGTTTATTTTTGACTTCACTGTACTGTTAAGCATTATTACAATTTAATGATGGTTTTTCTGAATCTGTTTAGATGAAAGCAGTGAACTGACCTCTTTTTTAACACTGTTGTCAACCTGGGACAAACAGGAGCTAGAGGAGAAACTAGGTCAGCGCGTGGAGTTTTCAAAACGAGCTATTGGCAAGTTGTTACAGGCTTTTGACAGAATGTTACAGAGAAATGAAAAGCTGCATCACGCCATAGAGGATAAGGTAAGGAAATACTGTTTTAACCTTACCATGTTAAACTATAGATCATCATCATCATCATGTAGCAGGTCCTTTGCAGAACGTCGCTCTCATCACAGTCTGCCTGAAAGAAACTCCGTCTCTCACCAGTTCTCCCGCCTCATGCATTTTCACATTCAAGGAGTCACCTATATCCTGTGCCCATCTTCTTGTCAGTCGCCCCTGCCTCTCCTTCCTGGTACCATGCCTTCTGCTATTATTTTTTTTCCAATCTGTCGTGGCGCTTGATATGACCAAAATATTTCAGCTTTTAAGAAAGGATGCTGTTTATTAGCCAATCTTTCCTGATGTTCAGATCTTTTAAGATGTCAATATTTCTCATCTTCTTTGTCCAAGATATTCTAAGAATCTTTCTATAACATTTCAGCTCAAAAACCCCTATTCTCTTTCTCAAGGACTATAGATCACTGGCTGTAAACTACGAGGGAAAAATTCTGGTTGTTTGTTCACTTCTCGATTTTGGTCTTGTTCCAGAACTTGAGTTTTGCATGCACACATATGTTTTACAGATCTGACTTATTTGTGTGCAGACTGTTGGTTCTTCACCTCTCAGCAGATGCTCTCCAACTTCAAGGGATATGCTTCCAATTAGTCTGTTTTTATTGCTTTGTGTGTTAAGGGAAGAAGGTGGGGAGCAGTGGGTCTTCCCCCCTTCCCCCATAATGGGGACCTGAAACCCACATGGGGAGATTGGAATCTCTTAAAAATATGGGAAAGTACCATATTGTTTTGAATTGTTTATGATTTTGAGTTGTTTATGCTGTTTAGTTGTTTATGCTTTGGAGTTGTTTATGCTTTAGAGTTGTTTATGCTTTGGAGTTGTTTGTGCTGTGGAGTTGTTTATGCTTTAGAGTTGTTTATGCTTTAGAGTTGTTTATGCTTTGGAGTTGTTTATGCTGTGAAGTTGTTTATGCTTTAGAGTTGTTTATCCTTTGGAGTTGCGGTAGCAGAGTGGCTAGACACTCACCTGCCCGCCCGAAGGTCATGGATTCGAATCTACATCAAGTTTGATTTTTCTCTCTAAAAAATTGACCCTAACTTCCAGGTCTACCCAGCCTTAAAAGGGTACCAGGTAATGTCCTGGGAAGTAAAGGTTGCTGGCAAGATGTTGATTATATTACTCACCAAATGCGGCTTGGTCTATAAAAATATGTCTTGTGTCATATGTCGATGGGCCGCTGGCATGAAAAGGATCCTTAACTTAGCATATGCTCAGGACTTTGAGGCATGGATTTGGTTTGCTTACATTACCTTACTATAAGTCTAGTAATTATATTTGAAACTAGCAAAGCGATTTTGTTTCGTTTCTGTTATTCAGCTATATTGGTTTTGTGTTTTTTAATTCTTATTTAATAATTACGTCAGGTCTTTTTCAGTTGGTGATACAACTAATTTTTATTCAAAGAATTATTGTTGTGGGTGGATTTAAATTTGGATATTTCACAAAAGTAAATGATCATTTCTTGTTTGTTAAAGGTAGAGCAAGAACAAGAAGCTCTGCTTGAAGATGCATCAAAAACAGAAGATGAAAAAGAAGAAAAGGAGGAAAAGAAAGAAGGTTTGTTCTGGGAATATATATTTTGCATATTATCTGTGCATATTCCTGTTTGGGCTCCAGCACCCAGTTTCAGTGGGGCAGGAACTGACCTTCTTTCAGTGGGACAGAAACTGACCTACTTTCAGTGGGATAGGAACTGACCTACTTTCAGTGGGACAGGAACTGACTTACTTTCAGTGGGACAGGAACTGACCTACTTTCAGTGGGACAGGAACTGACCTACTTTCAGTGGGACAGGAACTGACCTACTTTCAGTGGGACAGGAACTGACCTACTTTCAGTGGGACAGGAACTGACCTACTTTCAGTGGGACAGGAACTGACCTACTTTCAGTGGGACAGGAACTGGCCTACTTTCAGTGGGAATGGAACAGACTCACTGCCCCCAGTGAACATGTCATAAAGGTGACTAATTAGGGACTTTTCCTCCGAAGTCAGATTGCACTTGGCTAAAAGGTGAGGAACCAACAGTTTGCATACTAGTAAAACAGATGTGCATGCAAATGCAAGTACTGGGATGAGACTGAAAGTGGGCGAACAATGGGAACTTTCCGCCAGAATTACAGGTGGATGGCCTTGAATACATTGGTCGTTATCAGTCAGTCTAAGGTGCCATCACCACAGTGAATGATTTCTGCAATGGATCTCCATTCTCTGTCTCCTGTCTGCGCAGTACAAGGACATAGTTGTAACCGAAAATAAAAACAAGGGTCTTAGTTTGGACAGCAGAAAAACAGAGGTAATGATAATAAAACAGAAAACTGACCCTCCTAAATGTAACATCAAAGTAAATGGGACAAATCTCAAACAAGTTTGATTTGTTTAAAGTACTCGGGTACACTGATAACATCAGACGGAAAATGTATTCAAGAAAATCAAAGCAGTGATTTCCCATTGTGAATTTGAACAAAGAAGACAATAGACTGCACAATATATTGCCTGGTATATTCAGTGGTTACTGTAGCATGCACCTGATGAGATACAGGGAAATATGTCAGGCAGTAAATTGTGCAATATTGTTTGTGTCTTCCTTGTATTAAAGAAGTTATATGTAAGTGTAGGTCAAGCAGCATTTTACAAAATGAATAATATTTACGCAAAATTTCTTTGTCAGTTGAGATGAGCAAGAGAGTTCTTAAAACTAGGTAAACCCTATCCTGCTATATCAGGATCCTGGATTCATAGATAGAATCATGGACAGTTGGTAGATTAGTGAAAACTTATTTGGAAGCTACGGAGGTGTGGTTTTATAGACGAATGATGACAGTGCCCTGGACAGATCAAAAGAGTAATGAAGACCTCTTGAAAGAAACTCTCATGAAGAGAACTGATTTCCCACATCAGAAAAAGACAATCTACATTCTTTAATCATGTGATGAGAAGGAGAAAACAAGTACATTGTGATATTAGGAGAGTTGCAGGGGAAGCAAGGCAGGGGGAAACCGAGAAAAGTTGCTGGACAGTTTGACATCATGGCATGAAGGATCATCTGTATCGTAGTTGATTGAAAGTTAACGAGACAGAAGGTTGTGGATAGACTTGACTACCAAAGCCACACGGCGTGGGCTGTAAGAAGAAGAAGTGGGTTAAGGGCCCTAGTGTGGGGGGAAACAAGAACAGACCCACTGCCTTCCCAACAAGCATGTCGTCAGTGTCGACTAATTGTGGGCTTCCTTCAAAACAGTCTGCATACAGATAAGCCATACCTGTAAAACAGATATGCATGCAACACTCAGGTTCTGGAAAGACTTAAGTCCAGAGATGGATGAACAACCAGAACTATTTGCTGGAGTTTACAGCTGGTGAAATCAAATAAGATTAATTTTACAAAAGATAACTATCAAGAGAAAGTCGGTTAAATTATTAACCCTGCTTAGTAACAAACACTAACAACTTGGTTAATGTTACAGGTGAAGAAGATCAAGAGAAAGCAATCAAAACTGAGGAAGAGACTACTGAAAAAGCTGATGAAGAGAAGGAGGAAAAATCCCCAGAGCCAAGTTTATATGAAGTTGTGAAAGGAGAGTTGTCAGATCTGAGGCAAGAAACCAAACAGAAACACAACCTGGTCACACAGCTTCATCAGCGACATCATGAACATACACTGCATGTGAGTAAGATGAAACTTTGGATGATATAGTTGATTGTGGGGAGGGGGGAGGAGCATAGAGGTTAGGAGACTTACCTGCTAAAATAGTAGTCTGTGTGTAATTGCCATCTTTTCCGTGGGGGAGGGGCATAGAGGTTAGGAGACTTACCTGCTAAAATAGTAGTCTGTGTGTAATTGCCATCTTTTCCGCCATGGCAACTCCCAATGTATTGTTTGTGTCTGCATTATTTGTAATTATTGTTGATCAATATCGTGGTGTATGGATTAGTTATGTCATGTACGTAATGTTATCTGGTATGGGGAGTAGTTAGGTCATGTACGTAATGTTATCTGGTATGGGGATTAGTTATGTCATGTACGTAATGTTATCTGGTATGGGGATTAGTTATGTCATGTACATAATGTTATCACTGCAGATTGGACATTTCTATGTGCTGTCACTCCTCCGATGTAGCAGCTACTGCACAGTACCTCATCTGATTATTCCCATGAGAAGTTGTTTATAGTTTCTCCTGTCTTGGCCTCGGAGACAGTATAGGTGTACTTCACCAAGCTTCACTCTCAGGTCCTGCAACTTTGTTAGAGATTCATCACTTTCTGCCTGCCTATTCCTTGCTGCATTGATGATATCATCTCTGTCCATGCTTCTTCCTGTACATATTGGTGCATTATTAGCCAGCTGGTCTACTCTTTCACTACCTTTTACTCCTGCAGGTGTGTAAATCCAGGTGGTGGAGGTTCTGGCTTGAATGCTTTTTACTCATTCCTAACATAGACTACCTGTTGCGATTTTGTAAAGTCTTTATAGGGAGTCTGATACAATTTTCTCTGTAGACTGATACAATTTTCTCTGTAAACATGCTTGACATAGTTGTCTGGTAAGCACCACTATCTTCTTTTAGTTTTTCTGTACACTTTGTGCTGTCTGTGCCCATGCTGACCTTGACCCATCCTTCACAGACCCATCTTTATTGATACTGATGTCTTCTGGGCTCTAGCTTTGTAGTCTTTCTAGTTTATGATGTGTGTAGTATTTCCTGATATCAGCTTGACTGTAGTTACTCTGATTTATGTCATAATAAGGCATAATAACTAGTGCAGTAAAGTCAGTCCTCTCACATTTAAACATATTTATATCATCACCTAGTTTTGTCTAACTATTATTTATTAATTACTCTTGTCTGTTATTAGATATCTGAACTACAAGACAAGCTTACAGCATCAGAAACTGAAATTGCTGAACTGAAAAACAAGCTTGATGATCTTGAGTATGTCTATGAGAAGGCAGAGTACAAGAATGACAGTTTGGAGCGTAGGCTGGCCGAGGTCTCAGAGAGGCTTCAGTTCTATCAGGAGACAACAGGAAACATGCCAATATCGGGCCTGAAGAATTTGTCCGGTCTGCCTACTGGAAGGGTATGTTTATTGTTTTTTTCAGTATTGTGTTTTTCACTTTGTATAAATCTCATCTCTACCATTAAGATTTTCTTTCATTAGTTGCAGTAATGGTCAAGTTTTTAAAGATGTCTGCCATTATGATTTTCTGTTCATTAGTTGCAGTAATGGTCCAGCTTTCTAAAGATATCTCATCCCTGCCATAATGATTTTCTCTGATTAGTTGCAGTAATGGTCCAGCTTTCTAAAGATATCTCATCTCTGCCATAATGATTTTCTCTGATTAGTTGCAGTAATGGTCCAGCTTTCTAAAGATATCTCATCTCTGCCATAATGATTTTCTTTGATTAGTTGCAGTAATGGTCCAGCTTTCTAAAGATATCTCATCTCTGCCATTATGATTTTCTCTGATTAGTGCAGTAATGGTCCAGCTTTCTAAAGATATCTCATCTCTGCCATAGTGATTTTCTTTGATTAGTTGCAGTAATGGTCCAGCTTTCTAAAGATATCTCATCTCTGCCATAATGATTTTCTCTGATTAGTTGCAGTAATGGTCCAGCTTTTTAAAGATATCTTATCCCTGCCATTATGATTTTCTCTGATTAGTTGCAGTAATGGTCCAGCTTTCTAAAGATATCTCTGCCATAATGATTTTCTCTGATCAGTTGCAGTAATGGTCCAGCTTTCTAAAGATATCTGCCATAATGATTTTCTCTGATTAGTTGCAGTAAAGGTCCAGCTTTCTAAAGATATCTCATCTCTGCCATTATGATTTTCTCTAATTAGTGCAGTAATTTTACAGCTTTCTAAAGATATCTCATCTCTGCCATTATGATTTTCTCTAATTAGTGCAGTAATGGTCCAGCTTTCTAAAGATATCTCATCTCTGCCATAATGATTTTCTTTGATTAGTTGCAGTAATGGTCCAGCTTTCTAAAGATATCTCATCTCTGCCATTATGATTTTCTCTGATTAGTTGCAGTAATGGTCCAGCTTTCTAAAGATATCTCATCCCTGCCATTATGGTTTTCTCTGATTAGTTGCAGTAATGGTCCAGCTTTCTAAAGATATCTCTGCCATAATGATTTTCTCTGATCAGTTGCAGTAATGGTCCAGCTTTCTAAAGATATCTGCCATAATGATTTTCTCTGATTAGTTGCAGTAAAGGTCCAGCTTTCTAAAGATATCTCTGCCATAATGATTTTCTCTGATTAGTTGCAGTAATGGTCCAGCTTTCTAAAGATATCTCATCTCTGCCATTATGATTTTCTCTAATTAGTGCAGTAATGGTCCAGCTTTCTAAAGATATCTCATCTCTGCCATAATGATTTTCTTTGATTAGTTGCAGTAATGGTCCAGCTTTCTAAAGATATCTCATCTCTGCCATTATGATTTTCTCTGATTAGTTGCAGTAATGGTCCAGCTTTCTAAAGATATCTCATCCCTGCCATTATGGTTTTCTCCGATTAGTTGCAGTAATTGTACAGCTTTCTAAAGATATCTCATCTCTACCATAATGATTTTCTCTGATTAGTTGCAGTAATGGTCCAGCTTTTTAAAGATATCTCATCTCTGCCATAATGATTTTCTCTGATTAGTTGCAGTAATGGTCCAGCTTTCTAAAGATATCTCATCTCTGCCATAATGATTTTCTCTGATTAGTTGCAGTAATGGTCCAGCTTTCTAAAGATATCTCATCTCTGCCATAATGATTTTCTCTGATTAGTTGCAGTAATGGTCCAGCTTTCTAAAGATATCTCATCTCTGCCATAATGATTTTCTCTGATTAGTTGCAGTAATTGTCCAGCTTTCTAAAGATATCTCATCTCTGCCATAATGATTTTCTCTGATTAGTTGCAGTAATGGTCCAGCTTTCTAAAGATATCTCATCTCTGCCATTATGATTTTCTCTGATTAGTGCAGTAATGGTCCAGCTTTCTAAAGATATCTCATCTCTGCCATAATGATTTTCTTTGATTAGTTGCAGTAATGGTCCAGCTTTCTAAAGATATCTCATCTCTGCCATTATGATTTTCTCTGATTAGTGCAGTAATGGTCCAGCTTTCTAAAGATATCTCATCTCTGCCATAATGATTTTCTTTGATTAATTGCAGTGATGGTCCAGCTTTCTAAAGATATCTCATCCCTGCCATTATGGTTTTCTCCAATTAGTTGCAGTAATTGTACAGCTTTCTAAAGATATCTCATCCCTGCCATTATGGTTTTCTCCAATTAGTTGCAGTAATTGTACAGCTTTCTAAAGATATCTCATCTCTGCCATAATGATTTTCTCTGATTAGTTGCAGTAATGGTCCAGCTTTTTAAAGATATCTCATCTCTGCCATAATGATTTTCTCTGATTAGTTGCAGTAATGGTCCAGCTTTCTAAAGATATCTCATCTCTGCCATTATGATTTTCTCTGATTAGTGCAGTAATGGTCCAGCTTTCTAAAGATATCTCATCTCTGCCATAATGATTTTCTTTGATTAGTTGCAGTAATGGTCCAGCTTTCTAAAGATATCTCATCCCTGCCATTATGGTTTTCTCTGATTAGTTGCAGTAATTTTACAGCTTTCTAAAGATATCTCATCTCAGCCATAATGATTTTCTCTGATTAGTTGCAGTAATGGTCCAGCTTTTTAAAGATATCTCATCCCTGCCATTATGATTTTCTCTGATTAGTTGCAGTAATGGTCCAGCTTTCTAAAGATATCTCTGCCATAATGATTTTCTCTGATTAGTTGCAGTAATGGTCCAGCTTTCTAAAGATATCTCTGCCATTATGATTTTCTCTGATTAGTTGCAGTAATGGTCCAGCTTTCTAAAGATATCTCATCTCTGCCATAATGATTTTCTCTGATTAGTTGCAGTAATGGTCCAGCTTTCTAAAGATATCTCATCTCTGCCATAATGATTTTCTCTGATTAGTTGCAGTAATGGTCCAGCTTTCTAAAGATATCTCATCTCTGCCATAATGATTTTCTCTGATTAGTTGCAGTAATGGTCCAGCTTTTTAAAGATATCTCATCTCTGCCATAATGATTTTCTCTGATTAGTTGCAGTAATGGTCCAGCTTTCTAAAGATATCTCATCTCTGCCATAATGATTTTCTCTGATTAGTTGCAGTAATGGTCCAGCTTTTTAAAGATATCTCATCCCTGCCATTATGATTTTCTCTGATTAGTTGCAGTAATGGTCCAGCTTTTTAAAGATATCTCACCCCTGCCATTATGATTTTCTCTGATTAGTTGCAGTAATGGTCCAGCTTTCTAAAGATATCTCATCTCTGCCATAATGATTTTCTTTGATTAGTTGCAGTAATGGTCCAGCTTTTTATAGATTTTCTCATCCCTGCCATTATGATTTTCTGCTCCTTAGTTGTTGTATTGGTCAAGCTTTTTAAAGATATCTCATCTCTGCCATAATAATTTTCTGCTCATTGGTTGTTGTAACTGTCCGTATTTAGCACGTAGCATAAAGGACCCCTTTTCCACACCTTCAGGTGTATTGGGCATATAGGGTTAGACCTGTATTTTGTAGACCAGTCAGCACTGCATGAGTAATTGGGTCAGCATCAAGCCAGCAGCCATTACTTTCCAGTACTGTGTGTCAAGGTCATTTTTGAAAAAAATAAAATCCATCACGACCCAAACCCACGACTTTCTAATCCACAGTTGAGCGTCTAGCCACCACATCACAGCAGCTCTCACTGGTAGCATAGAGTTGACCAAAATATAGTTCTTTTTAGATTCCAGTAATAGATTAGTTTCTATTTTTAAAAAGTATGGGATTTTTTTTTTTTTTTTGCAAAATTATTTTTCTGTTGATCTTTTCTGTCACTTATCTCTTGAAATGTTTCAGCTGGATGAGATACTGTCTGAACTGGAAGAACACAAAGAGCTGTCCACCAACAGACTGATGGAGCTGGAGAAGTTAAATGCTGATTACCAGGAGACTCTTACGCAGGTGGAGAAACTAAAAATGGATGTGAGTATTTTTTGTTTTAGTTTTTGTTTGCTCCGAAGAATATAAAAAACAGAGTTTTTCCATTGTAAATTTGTAATAATGAGGCAACAAGCAAATACACTGCACAATTTGCTGCCTGCATATTCCGCTATATCTCATCAGGTGCACTATTTCAGGATGCACAAGATAAAATTTATCTAGTTTGTGAAGAAATCTGTCATTCTTTCTATGTAATAGTTTTCTCAAACACTGAGTTATTGCGATGACAATCAGTGCTGAGAAGGTAGAAGCAGAAAGAGAGAAATGATGCTAGATCGCTTAAGATGGTGGAAAGAAGGAATGTCATCGAGAGAACTGGGAGAGCAGATTTAGACAAAAGAAAGAGGAAGTATAACTTAACTTTTTGAACGAAATCAGCTCCTGGATGAAAAGAACTGCCCTCATTTGTCTTCAGTATTTCAAGCCCTTGATGTTCAGTGCTGCAGATTGCACACTCTTCCATCAATTTCTGTGATTGGCCTTCTCTTTACAGTTGCTACTTCAAGTGTTAATTAGGTCTGCCTGTATATTGCCTCTCCACTATCTTATTGGTTTGCCTCATGGTTTGCTCCTATTCAACTCTTTTGTGCACAGTTTTTGCCTCTCTGTTATCTGCCATTCTCTCTAAATGTCCCAGACAATTCAGTCTATTAGTCCTCATTATGCCAGTTTCCTGTGTGGATTCTGGGTCCCCATTTTGGGGAAAACAAGAATAGAGCCACTGCCTACCCAAAAAGCATGTTGTAAGAGTCGACTAAATTGGAGCTTCCTTCAACGTAATTGTGCATTTTCCCGAGCGGCACGGAACAACCAACTGCACACAAAAAAGCCAATGAATTGGATATACACACAAAACTCAGGCCCTGGCACAAAGTCACAGTTAAAATGGACGAACAACCAGGACTTTCTGTCGGAACTTACTGCTGGCGGACAAAGAAAAAAAAGAAGATTATAAGTGATCAGTGATAAATTAAACATAGGAAAATGCATTGTTGCTCGTCACTCTCCATTCTTCGCTGTTCGCATCTTTGATGGTCCACATAATCTTATCCATAAATAAATATAATAAAAAAAATAAAAAGGTTTGTTGATGCTTCACTGAACTGTCATGGATAGACAGGTTGTTGACTTTTCACTTCAGAAGCTAAAAAGAAATGTCTTGATTCACCTTTCAGCTTCAGCATCTGCCAGAGAACGTCATCCTTGAAACCACAGAGTACAAATGTTTGCAGTCGCAGTTCTCAGTTCTCTACAACGAGAGTATGCAGATACGAACCCAGCTTGAGGACATTCGCAACCAGATGACCATCAGTAAATCCAACCATGGCAGACAAATCGAGCAGATGGAGGCAAGCTGATTTTTGTTATTATTTATTAATTATTTACAACAACAACAACAAAAATCTGGGGTCCTCTTCATGTTTCCCGGCCCGTCTATACACCACCTGAGCTTTCATTCATACTTTCTCAGACTCTTCTACGTCGGAGGGGTGTCACATTGTCTTCACTCCAGTTACATCAGCACCTGTGCCACGTATTCTATACTACACGACACAGCCTTTACCGACCCCAAAACATGTATAACTGGCCCTAACCCAAACCCCTCTACCCACAGCCTCAGCCTAGGTCACACAAGAGACTCTTTTCAAAGAAATCAGTACAACGTGACATCCCTCTGACCTAGATTATAATGAGACAGTGTGTAGATGGGCTGGGAAATGTGCATTTGGTCCAAGGCTGGTTTCTAATGTCTTGCATCGCTCTGATCACTTAAGTATTTGGCTTTCTCTGCTTAGGGCAGAACGGAAGTAACTATTGTGTGTCAGGTAGCAGGTCCTTTGTAGAATATCACTTTCCTTTGTAGAATATGGCTTTCATTGTGGCAAGCTAGAAAACCACTCAGGTCCCTGCCAGCTTTCCCGTCTCATGAACTCTCATGCCTGTGGTGTCCTTGTCCATCATCAGACTCTCTTCTGTGTCTTCTTCCAGAAATCATATCCTCCATTACTGTTCTCTGCAGACCATTTATCGAATGCTTTGTCAGCTGGCATAGACATTTATGCATCTCCACAGATCTTAGTCTTTGGTTTTCTGGATCAATTACACTGATGAAATTCCTCTATGCCACTGTCTTAAGCCATCCACCATCGTTTCTCTTGGTCTGCCTCTGCCACTTCTATCAGTGATCTTTCCAGTCATCCAGCAGACCGTTATGGCATTTAAAATTGTTCCCCCATGAAGAACATCAGGATTTTGACTTATTTAGGTCCATGGTATTCAGAAGCTCTGATTTTTTAGTTTGTTTTTGGGTGTTGTGGTTTTTCTAGGCAAATTTTATGTTCATTAGTTTGCCATTGCTGCCTGAACGGTCGGCTCTCGGTACCACTATCAAAACCAGTGCGAGACAAATCGTCCGCAGCTGGGATTGAACCTGGCATCTCAGCATTATGAAGCGAGTTCATAACGCCTAAGTTCCAGACACCGACTGGCAGTAATCAATACATATATTGACCAGATTAACTGACCTTTGAGTTACTGAGGGGCTTGACCATGTATCAACCCATTTATTGTGGCTTTCCATGAATTCCTGATTAACTGCAAATCAATAAACTGAAGATCAGAATAGTTTAAGAACAGAAACTATCAAGGTTAGCAAGACTTGATTTATTGTCATTAAACACTGACACACTCAGGGTGAAACATTGTGATGTTAACATGATGCCTTATATACCTACAGATTGATGAATTAGAGGGCCAGAAGAGACTGAGAACCGAAATGATTCAAGTTGAAGACAATCTGGCTCAGACCAGAAAGGAGTATGACATGCTGAGAATTGAGTTTGAACAAGCAATGGCGGCCAACGATCAAAACTGTAAGTGTGGCAAGGGATTTCTTTGTTTTAGTGAATGCACTATATGCAGTTTATAGATGATACTAGAACATAATTCTTCCTCTTTTCTGTGCAAGACAGATAATGACAGAGGTAGAAAATGCTGTTGTTCTAAGGTGGACTTTCCTACTACTGCTCAAGAGGCTAGTTAAGATTACAAGTCAGAAGACAAAACCTCACTAGAAGACAGTTACAGAGAGAATCTCAAACAGTGAAACGTCCTAAAAGATCTCGTCTGTCTCCCAGCTTAGCTGGTTGAGGGAGAGGATTTAGGCTTTGCCCTACATCTGGTTTACTACTGTTACATAAATGGTATATTTATGTATATCTAAATTATAATAGCTATGGTTCACTGACATACACTGTTGAAAATTAACTTCACAAGACTGGAAGAACATTTAACAAAAAAAAAAAAAAAAGTTTGTTTGGATCTTAGGACACACGAGTAGGTGGCGGACTGACAATGTGAACTAATATGTCCGCTTATCTGTTGTTCCTGATACTGGCTCCGCCACTTGTGAGATACACTTTTGGGCAGGTTGACTCTTCTAGGCTAGTCTAGACAATCACTCATGCATGTCAACTCCACAGGAAACTAGAGTAATTGAAGGTAAACTGAACAGTCCCTCTAGACGTTCAGATCAAAGGCAGCACTGCCTGCAGTCCTCATAAAGTTACACTACACACACACACACACACACACATATGGAGTAGGGTAGTAAGGTGTTTTGACATTCTTGTGTGGTATAGAAGGGTAATGTTTACAGAACAGTGTCTATATTCCTGATGGGGGAAATATAACATAAACATCAGTTTCAAGGATGCTTCCAAGCACATGAGTTTAACATCACACAGAAAGAAAAAATATTTATCGATGTGAATTGTTCTGATCTCTTTACAATAGTACTTCTGCAAAGGGTGAACATGTTTGAACACAGTCACATTTCAGAAGGTATTCTCATTTCAACCACATGGGTTCACATCACAAAGAATAGGAATCTGGGTGTGAAATTACACGTATAATGTGAAACTCATACCTTCTGAGCTAAACAGTTTGAAAATAATTAGTATTAGAAATATCTCAATCAGTATTACTAGATGCAGGTAGAAGATGTTTTAACTAAGTTATAGATGACAATAAGATTCCCATATGCCACATTAGTTACATTATGAATTATTCAACACCAGCTGTAGTTTAACTTTGAATGAATGCACTCGCTAAATCTTATTCACTTGAGGAAAAAAGTTGGCAGGGATGAAATATGTTGAATTTATGAGGACACGCAGAATGGTACTGAAGAAGAAGAAGAAGATTTTAATATATTGCATTACTTTTTGCTCTCTAGTTGCTATTTTTGCTTCCTGTGTCAGAAAGTTGTGATTGTCTGATAGTTATTTTTTCTTCTTCACTTCCTCCTATTTAGGTAATTGCAGCTCACACACTGTATGGATTAACAGAAAAGTTGGGAGGGGGGGGGGGGGTGTGTGCCTGTTGCCAGAGGGGAGTTAGCTGTCTGAATACTTTGTTTGCTTTACTGCATCTGTTGTTATGATATCTGAAATCCTTCAAAGTCGAACAAGGAACCAACAGTCAGCATACAAATAAGTCGGATCTGTAAAACAACAACAACATAACACTCAGGTTCTGGAACAAGACTAAAGTCCAGAGAAAACAAACAATATAACTTTCTGCCAGAGTTTACAGCTGGTGAATGGGAAGAAGAAAAAGAAGATATCTGAAAGTTAAGATACAAATTTGTGATTATATGATGATTGCCTAAAAGTTCAGATTGTCTGAAAGTGATGCCGCTAATGCTACTGTTTCAGTGACTATAAATGGCGTTAATGCTACTGTTTCAGTGACTATAAATGGCGTTAATGCTACTGTTTCAGTGACTATAAATCGGGAGATGCGTAATCTCATTCAGAGCTTGCAGAACCACAACCAACAGCTGAAGATGGAGTCTGCCAGGTATAAAAGACGCTTGAGAGAAGCCCAGGTCGAAATTCATAAGGTATGATAAATAAAGCAAAATTGTAAGCTTAAAATATTTTTATTCCGAGGTGTAGTTGGAGCACCAATGTATGCTTGGTAAACCTGTGATGAAGAACAGCCAGGCTTTCAACCAGACAGACTTCGCAGTGATCTGATTGCCACATGAGACACCATAATACATCCAAGCATTTTATAAATTCCCCACTTTATATAGGATATGTGGAGGAAGAAAAAAATCTGACCTGCATGGGTGGAAGGGGTTGTTTGTAGGTGTGTGCGCGCGCACGCACACACATGTGTATGTGCGCAATCAAGAATAAAATGATCCTAATAACGTGTGACCTGCCTTTATCCACAGAAAACATGCTTGCTGCATGTGCAGATAACACGGGTGGAAAACAGTTTGGTTTTGCATACTGAAGTGAAAGAAAACACCGTCAGTGGAGTTGAATGGGATTTTCTCATGTATTAAAATCATTAAAAAGCATATTGTATCATGCCGAGATTATTATTATTATTATTATTATTATCAGAGACTGACGTGATGAGCATTATGCATGTTGCAGAGTGGACAGTCACAAAGAGGTGTAGCGGCAAGACTGAATGTGTCTCAAAGTCATGATAGTCGATAGTGGCTACATTATCAACATACACTCCACCGTTCCAGATGGCTGCAAACTGTGAGCAGCAACATTTATGTCTTTGATTTCAGGGTCTGGTCCTTTCTGTTTTTGAGTATGTGATAGTGATCCTGACTTTCAGCCATAAGCAGATGGAGAGGATGAAAAGGATACAGAACGAGGCTATGCACATTATACTTGGGTGTACAAGAGACACAGCTTGCAAGGCGATGCGCTACCTTCTCGATTTTCCAACCATGGAGGACAGAATTCAAATTTGCAGAGCAGGTACTTAGCTCAGAGTCAACACAGACGCACGAAACCCGCTGCATGGTGAAATTTAGAAGAGAAAAGGAAAAAGAGAGAAGAGAAAAGGCAACAGGTTAAAAAGAGAAAGTCGTGGATGGGCCAGGTTGAGAACATTATTTAACAGGTGTGTTCACTTGAGGACATAGAACCTGGTGAGGAATGGGTACAAGTACCAACAGAGAGCTGTACGTCCTTTCCTGTTTGCTTCTGTTTGCAGACAAGAAAGTTCAGCCGCTGTTGATGCAGAAGTTCAGGCTTTGATTTTAAAGAATTTGTTACAGGGGGAGGCTGTCATATACACAAATGGGTCTGTAATTTGCCATTTGAGAAGCTCTTGGGTTTTTACGGCTCAGGCTGGAGTTAGAATTGTGAAGCAAGATTCTGATGCTGTTGCCTTGACCACAAGTAGTCTGACTATGGAGGTCGTGGCAGTGATCAAAGCAATAGCATGGCTGGAGTCACAGACCTTTTCCCGTGCATGCTTTCTTAGTGACTCCTGAGAATGCTCAGGATGACAGAGAAGGCCTGGATCCGAAGACAGTGGCTGGTGTCTCTACAGCGGCCGGGGCTGACATATTTATGTCTAGTAGAAAGAGTCCAGCTACGAAAACTGGAATTCACACTTTAATGCCTCTTAGAACCACAAAGTTTCCAATCAAATCTTGTGGCCAAGAGAGACACCGGTAAAAGCCAAACTTTATGGGCCGCTAAGTGAATTACAAAGACAGTGAAGTTTGTACTAGAGACAGCATTGCAGATATAGATAATTTTTTTCAAGCGAACGAAAGAAGAAGATAATAAAACAGAGTTAAGAGACAGATTAAATGTGAGAGAACATGGAGGAAACCAGAAAATGGCCAGTATAAGACAGCTTGGCTTGAGCTGAGTATCAGCCACATATTTTAAAAATCTGGTAGGTGTCGACATGTATAAAAGGCGAAATGTATCCAGGATTCCCTGTGTGGATTCCCGGGCTCTATGTGGGGTAGAAAAGAAAAGACCCAGTGCAATCCTACTAACAAACATGAAATAAAAGGTCACTAGTTAGGAGATTTTCCTTAGAAATCTGAATGCATCTGCCTGAAAGTGAGGAAAAAACAGTCTGCATACAAATAAACCAGATCTGTAAAATGGATGAGCACACAAAACTCAATTTCTGGAACAAGACAAGTCCAGATATGGATGAACAGCCAGTGAACGCTAAGAAGAAGAAGAAATATCCAGGATTACCAGTGTATACTTTAGCAGAGTTTTATAAAAAAATTTAAATAATACTTATTTAACAAAAAATGTTTTTAATCTTTTAGTTAAAGCAGGAGATTGCTGCAACTAACCCACCGTCATCATCTTCGGCATCTGTTCCTGCTACAAACAATTCTTCTGCTCCTTCAAATGCTGCAGCATCCGCAGCTGCACCTTCTTCAACAGGCACACCAGCAAATTCTGGTTCTGCACTTGCTGGGGACACTAAAGAGAATATTGTACAGGTCAAAGAGGAGTCTCTGTCTTCACCAATCAAAACAGAACCAGGTGAATCCTCGTACACTGTATTGATCTTTTTGTGTTTGCTGTTTGTCAGGATAAGATTCTGAACAAAGAAGACACAAACAATAGACTGCACAATTTATTGCCTGGCATATTTCGCTGTATCTCATCAGGTACATACTACAGTAACAATTAAATAAAATGAAGCAAATAGCTGAATCCTAGAAACTGAAACTTAAATTCGAGTACATTTCAAACTGTTTCACCAAGATAAGTGTAGGGCAACGACCATTTCTTTTTGCCTACATAGTTCCGGTTTCAATCTGCCAATCGCTGAAACTTCCGCGTATCGAAGTAATCTACGGTTGGCCGAATTGTAAATAATTTGGAATGCATCATCCCTGTTAATGATGTGCCCGGAATTTAGAATATGGCACCAAATGCTGATGATGAATTATTTCGACCAGTCCCCTGATTCGTTGTTGTTGAGGTGTTAGTGTTCTGCATTGCTTTTACCAACCATAGTGGAATATGTTCAGCAATCCGTTGCTCCAGTCGTCGATCAGTTCTGCCCACATATGTAGCGTTACAGGTGCATTTAAATTGGTGTATACAGTTAGATCTGGCGTACGTCGACACTGGTTCTTTTACTGGTGGTGTAGGAATCCTGGTGGTTTTAAATCTCATAACAGGCATAGCTGCGTAAAAGGTTTGACGGACTGCTGTTTTGAGTGGGTCATATATACATTGCATGACGTCGTCTCCCCGAAACGTTATATGTATATAGGCTAGTTTTTTTGGCACCAACATTTCTAAGGTAACTGGTTTAGGCGGCTGGCAATGGCACTTCATATTTCTTTATGGTACAATTGCAGTTTAAAGAGGCAAAGAAGCCCTTAAAATAGTCCATGAATACAAACACAATTGCAGTTTAAAGAGGCAAAGAGACCCTTAAAATAGTCAAGGAATAAAAACTGGAGAGAGAAGAAAAAACAATTACAGACCAAAGCATGCCAGTATAAACAGGTTTGCAAAAATAACTCGGACCAAAATTTCCAGACGCAGAACGGGAAATTGTAGACTCAGAGCACGCCTACATGAAATGGGTCTTCTGCTGCATGTGGTTGTGACTCACCAAAGCAAACTCCAGAACATGCCTTAAAGGATTGCCCTGACTTTACTAGTCAGACAGAAGAAATCCCGCCCACAGGTGCTTCCCCATAAGACAAAACAATGGACACCAGTGAGGACCTAAAACGTACTGTCCTTGACCCACACTGTGGGTTTGGAGTGACCAGACTGAAAAGGTTATTTATAATCCAGTACTTTTTGGGGGGGTTCCTGTTCTTCAGTTAAATGTCATACAGTTTTATCTGTTAGTTCTTATTTGTTTGCCATACAGTGATGTCAGCTAGCTCGTGCCCTTCCACATAGTGTCATTTGTTGATATCTAAGTTTCGTCCTTCCACCTAGTGTCATTTGGTGATATCTAAGTTTCGTCATTCCACCTAGTGTCATTTGCTGATATCTAAGTTTCGTCCTTCCACCTAGTGTCGTTTTGTGATATCTAAGTTTCGCGTTTTGTGTCCTTCCACTTAGTGTGATTTGGTGATATCTAAGTTTTGTACTTCCTCCTAGTGTCATTTGGGGATAAGTTTTGTCCTTCCACCTAGTGTCATTTGGTGATATATAAGTTTTATTCTTCCACCAAGTGTCATTTGGTGATATCTAAGCTTTGTCCTTCCACCTAGTGTCATTTGGTGATATCTAAGTTTCCTTCTTCCACCTAGTGTCATTTGGTGATCTCTGAGTTTAGTCCTTCTACCTAGCGTCATTTGGTGATATCTAAGTTTCGTCCTTCCACCTAGTGTCATTTGGTGATATCTAAGTTTTGTCCTTCCACCTAGTATCATTTGGTGATATCTAAGTTTCGTCCTTCCACCTAGTGTCATTTTGTGATATCTAAGTTTTGTAAAGGTATAGTCTGGAGATGTGAACCAGCGTCATTGCACACGGTTATCTACCATAATTGCTCTGCCACTAGTACAGACAGCTGATAAGAATTGTCCGCCTGTGTCACTGTCCGCCCGTAATTCTGTAGCTACAGCGACATTCCTCCATTTACCCCAGAGTTTTGTCCTTTCACCTAGTGTCATTTGGTGATATCTTAAGTTTCATCCTTCCACCTAATGCCGTTCGCTGATATTTGAGTTTTGTCCATCTACCTAGTACAAGGGGTAGTCTTTAAGTACAGGCAATTACAATAATAGGTTTTTTTAAACAAGCGGTTGGAAAAAAATTGTTTTGTGTCCTTTTTCTCGACAGTCTCCCTACCTTGAACACATGTAGTCCACTGATCCACAAGATTGTAGATACCCATCAGGTAGAAGCTTTTGGGTGTGGCCAGTAACCAAGTTTGCACCACCAATATCACCTGAAAGTACAAAGCACTTAAGGGAGTATCCCCAGTGCTGTGATGTCGATTCTTAATTAAGCATTCAACATTCATCACCTCATTGTCATCTGCAAATCTCTGACCCTGCAAATGTTCTTTTAATGAGCGAAACAAATGAAAGTCAAAGGGTGTCAGGTCTGGGCTGTCTGCTGGATTTTTCAACAACACATCAAACCACGGAGTCTATAGTGTATCCATTGTATGCAAAGCTGTGTGTGGGCAGGTGATGGTTGCAACAACACTTGTTTTGAAAGAAGACCCTGGCGTTTTGATCTGATCGTGGGCTTCAATATGTTTGCTAACATTTCACTGTAACGAGCACTAGTCACAGTCCTCACCCCTTAACTGGAAATGAGTCAGGATTGGGCCATTGACATCCCAAAAGACAGTTAGCATGACCTTCCCAGCTAAAGCCTGTGTCTTGAATTTTCTCGGTGGTGGTGAGGCCATGTGTTTCCACTGCATCGATCTCTTCTTCTTCGATCCTTTTGTCAGAAAACTTTTATCATTAGGGCGGTAACCTGTATGAAAAGCTATCGTGCGGTCCATATCCCCTTGTGAACCATGCAATTTTGTTTTCATTATAGTTGGAACAGGCCAGATTTAGTCACTTATGGCAGCTTACAGTTGACAGTGATGGAGCATATGCTCTGCATTTTCTGGTGCCACACTACAGGGAAACGTCTTCATTGTGTTTTTGTTCTCCCACGTAGTATCTTTCAGTGATATCTTGAATTGTTCTGCAACTATTTACATTTTTATCTCTTCTTCTCTTTTGTTTTGTTGTCACAATGAGCTTCACAGCGCATTAAGCATTCCTATGCCTGCTAAGCCCCAGATGCAGCAGCCACCTCAAGATGCCTCTGCTAATTGTTTCCGTGAAATGTTTTATATATATATATATATATATATATATATATATATATATATATATATATATATATATATATATATATATATATATATATATATATATATAAGTAAAGTAGTAAAAGTAAAGATCCCTTTACACGCCTTTAGGCGCATCGGGCATACGGGAAGAGCACCCATATTTTTTACAGACCAATCGGCACTCAGTGGGTAATGTGGTCAGCATTACGCCGTATATATATATATATATATATATATATATATATATATATATATATATATATATATATATATATATATATATATATATATATATATATCCTGTAGCTTTGAAGACAACATAGGCATGCTTCACCATACTTGGCTCCCAGGTCACGCAATCGTGATAGTGTCAGAAATTCGGTATTATCCACCAGCTTGGTGTCTGTACAGCGTTGATGATATCAACACTGTTCATGCTTCTTCTGTGAGGGGGCTTCAAATTAAAACCTTATGAGTGTGATAGAGATTACAATAACCATGAGAGTTTACCGTAGCACATCATGTATGATGTGCTGCGCTGAACCTTGACTGATGTCAAGTTATGTACCAATGTCACTTACAGTCAGTTGGTGGTTTTATTGTACGAGGCCGTCAGTGGACTCTGGTATCACTACTTGGTGCGCCTGACCTGGTCCTGAACCGTCTGCCGTAGAAGTCATACTGTTTTGAAACTTCTTTTTCCACTTATACATTGGCTGAACTGACAGGCATGCATTACTATAATGGACCTTCATTCACTGATGAATTCTTATGTTTCACCCCTTCACCAATATAAAAAAAGGAAAAGTGAATAACAGAATGCTGTGTTACTTTGGTGCATGTCAATAGTGGGGCGGCCATCTTCAAACTGTCATAATGATGTCACCATGTTTGTCTGCACTGTAATGTCACATGCTTAATGCTGTTGACATCTTAACAACAGTATTGCCAGGTTACAAGACAGTTGCATGGTTATTCTAATATCTGTCACATTTTTAAGGTTTTAATTTGAAGCCCCCTCATAGCATGCATTGTTATACCACCTGTCAGTTGATCTATCCAGTTTTTAAGTTCAGGTCGTGCCATTTATTTTGCAGGCTCCACGCCAGGAGGACCACCAGCACATGTAGCTAAAAAGGAGGAATTAGATGTACCAACGACACCCATCAAACGGGAGGATGATGAGGATGGCGATTTACGGGATGTGAAGTATGGAAAGAATGACAGCGAGATTGTCAGAGAATTAAGGAACCAGTTGAAGTAAGGTTTATATTTGAATATATTCATTTTTTAAAAACAAAATTTACTCTTTTGCATTTCGTTTTGACTTGTAGGCTGATTTATTCTTGTTCTTCTGCCGTGTGTCCCCCAGAAGAGGACAAGCCATGCCTACCTCGCACAGTGTGCCATGTTATTTGCTGTTGCATTCATTTAATGTGATTCTTGTTCAGCATGAGACACACAGTAAACAACCAACAAGACCATTGTCCTATATGGCTCTGAAACCTGGAGTACTAATTTAAAAAAAAAAAAGCCTTATTTTAGACTTTGCAGAACAAAGTCTTACGAACAATGTTTTCACCCCCCCAAGATGAAAACAGCTGTGAATGAAAAGGGAAAAGCAACTACAAACTTCACATTCTGCTCAGATCACCATTAATTGCTGGTCCTTGTGGGCTGATTGATTGCCATAATTGGGACATGTAGAGAGAGAGAACAGCAGATAATAGAGAGACAAAAACTGTGTACACAAACAAGTTTAGTAGAAGTAGACCACAGGGTCGACCAAGAAGACAGTGGACAGATTATATAAGGGCAGACCTTCAAACACTTAAAGACACCAACTGAAAATAGAAGGAGAATCACAGAGATATAAATACAAAAGACAGGTGATACATGCAGCAGTGATCCTTGACAGCTTCGAATGTGGAGGAAGAAGAGAAGAGACACACACAAAAAGACAGTAACTTGTTACTTTGATTTTTTTGCATCATAGGTCTCAGAGATTAAATGTTAAACCATTTGTCCTAGGCTGTAAGAGTTAATGGTTCATTTTTCAAACTACATCATTGGTTTATATATTTTGAGCTTTTATGTGGTTGAAATAACAGGATTATTCCCGCTAATATAAGTAAAAAGTGAAAGTAAAGGTGCCTTTTCCATGCCTTTAGGCGTATAGGGCATATAGGGCTAGACCTATAATTTTTTAGACCGATCGGCACAAGATAGGTGATGTGGTCAGCATCACGCCGGCCACTTTTACTTCCCGGGACTGCACCCAGTACCCACTCAGGACTGGGTCACCTTGGGAGTCGAGGTCATTTTGGGGAAAAGTCCAGCTTCGCCAGGGAGCCAACCCACAACTTTCCAATCCGCACGTGGGCCTCTAGCCGCTACACCATGGTGACTCCAGAGCATGATCCTTGTGCTAAGTAATTCTTTGAGCATGATCCGGCAGGTCAGGGCAGGTTCTGTGCGCAGACAATGTACTGACTCATTGGGAAACTCCAGTATGCGTGAAGCTACCTTCTTCATTCACAAAACATGCATCTATTGATAACAAAAGAGCTAATAGATTGGCCAGTTCTGCCTTAGTTGCAGATGACTGGCCTATGGATCGCGCTGACATTGTTAATGCCCTCAGAGAGAAGTGACCATTAGAGGATTTTGGGATCACTGTTAAGAATGCGAGAATTGGGAGGAAAGATCGGCACAGCCAGGTATGAGAGGACACTGGACATGCAAGATACATGGAAAAAAAACCATTATTCTTTAAAACTGTTTCTTTCCTTCTCTTTCAGTAGTAAGACGGAGTTGCCCATCATTCATTGCAGTATTAGGAAATTAAGGTAATCCTATTATTTTTCCAGGAAGTCCCAGGATAATGTCAGAGAATTGAAACTGTTGTTAGACACATATAAAGCAGCACCTAAAGAACAGAGGGACAAAATTCAGGTATGCTTTGAGCACATTTTTTGTCATTAAATGTTTGAGTTGCCAGTTAATGACAAGTAGTCATAGAACACATAAATCCATTTTCCCTATATGGTCCTGAAATCTGAAAAAAAAATATGAAGCATTATTACAAACTTTTGAGAACAGTTTTACAACACAAGTTTTTGGATCCAGCAAAGATGAAAACGGTAGAATTGAGGAATTGAATCTTCAGCAAAATGTGTTCTTAAGAAAAAAAAGGCATACATCCTAACCTGCACATTTGGTGCAGGTCCTAATTTCTTAGTCTCAAGAACTCTTCCCCTCTCCTGTCCAACAGCACCATAAAAAGTAGTAAAACCGTAATAGAAGAACACAGTTAGGCTTTTAAAATGAACAGTTAAGCAGGAATTGAAAGAGCTGACAGACTGACCATGCCTACAGTGGTTGGTGAATCTACAATGGTTGGTGATTCTACAGTGGTTGGTGATTCTACAGTGGTTGGTGAAGGAAGAAGTATAGCTTGGGCAGACTGAATCTGCTGGCGTTCCAGAGATGTTGAGACAAATAAGTCAGTGATGATGAATCACCTGTTGGAAATGATTATTAAACAAAGACAAGCATACAAAAATCGGTTTGGGGGCAAAGAAAGATGGTGTGCCAATCAACTCCTCCTTGATGCCTTGAGCATGAAGACTGAGATGGCTGCTGCATCGGATGAAGCACGAATGGGTCAGACTGATGTGCTAAGATATTGATACCGGTAAAAAAAAAGTAATGAACTGTTATGCCATTGCAAGGATTTATCTTGATAAGACACAAGTAAAATTTGTCTGCCCTTTGGGAACAAGCAACGGAATCAGTAGAGAAACAAGATTATTATGGCCTGTAGAGAATGAGGCACCTGGGTGTAACCAGAGGGTCTGGCCGGCTGACTACACTCAGCGGAAAGGCAAGACAGACATATAACCAGATTGTGACCGGTACCATCAGTATAGGAACTCTGCGCTGGCTGCTGAAGATAAGTCAATTCTTGACTCAACTCAAGTAACATTTTCCTTTGTAGATAAGGAGGAGAACAGGAGTTTGAAAAAAAAATATGGCTGTTTTATGTATTTCATTAAGACTATAAGTAGACCGAAATGTTCTTAAACATACCTATATTCTTTGTGTGTGTGTGTGTGAGAGAGAGAGAGAGTGTGTGTGGGGGGGGGGGGGGGTCTGTCTGTGGTATTCTTTGTATTTTCTATTTACAAATTTGTAAGACATCAGGAGCCCTTTCTTGGCAGTGGTGAATCATCACAAAGTAGCTTGGTTTGGGCACATGGTGTACATGAACCGATTGCCAAGACTGTGCTTCAAAGAGCATTGGGGGGTGGGGGGTGGAGGTAGTCGAAGAAGAGTAGGCTAAAGAAGAACATGGAATGACAACATCAAGAAATGGACAGGACTAAGTTATCGCACATTTATTCATCAAGCAGAAGGCAAAGATGGTGGGTTTTATGTACTTCCATCAGTACACTTTTCTAACAGGTCAGGGGTTATGTTATGTATTGTCTACAGAAACCACACTTGAGGTAGTTTTTTTCTTAAAGAGACTGTTTCTTTCCTCAAACTGAAACTGCTGATTATACTTAAACAGTTGATGGCTGCAGAAAAGAAAGCTCGTCAAGAGATTGAGGAGCTGAAATTCCATTTAAAACGCAAAGAGGAAGCAGAAAGGAGAGACAGAAGGAAGCTGGCAGATGAGGATGCTATGAGAAGAATAAAAAAGATGGAGGAAACAATCATGGAGCTTCAAAAAAATTTAGCCAATCAGAAACAGGTGTGTAATTCATTATTATTTAATTAATTGATTGAAGTGATTGAATGAATTGATACGTTGATGAATGTATTGATCGGGAAATCGATGATTGATCTGGATTTGAATTGGTATAATTTTACGTAGGACACACAAGTATGTGTTCTGTTTCTGTCTGTGAATGTTGGATTGGACGTATGTTGTATCTGCTAGGCTGGCAGTTAAACGGGAAGATACATATAGAGACAATACAAATGTAGAATAGGGATGAATAGTATGTTATGCCACATATTTATGTCATTGAAGGTGAGAAAGACAATTCATAATAGATGCATGAGAAAAGGTAGGCTAGAATGCATCATTACAACATGAAAGTTGGAGGGGGGGGGGGGGCAGTGGTTGAAATGCAGGGGTTTCGGTTTAAAAAAATATTTTTGTCAGTACTTGATTTCTCCCCATAACTCCTGAACTTTTCAGTACCAAACAAGTGTAACTTTAACTCATTATTTCCTCAGCAGTTTTTGCTGTCTTCTTCTTCTTCTTCTTCTTCTTAGTGTTCACTGGCTGTAAACTGTGGTGGAAAATTCTTGTTCATCCATTGCTGGACCTTTGTATTGTACCAGAACTTGAATTTTGTGTACACATCTGTTTGACAGAGCTGGCTTATTTGTATACAGACTGTTGGTTGCTCTTCTTTCAGGCAGATGTACTCTGACTTCTAGTGAAGCATTCCGGTGAATGCTAAGGAGAAGAAGAAGAGTAGAAACTAACATTCACAGAGAGTTATTTGGTTGGAAGAGTTAAGAAGACTGATTACTATTGAAAGAATAGAGTTGAGGAAAGTAGGCTGTGAGTGCTACCCCTTGGCAGCTCTCAAAGGTCATGATCTTTCCCACAAATAGTATAATCTTTGCCCTTTTTTTTAAAAAGTTAACTAGCAGTCTTCTTTAAGATGCCAAGAAACAGATGATGAAAGTTGATTGGAGAAAGTAGATGCAGACAGTTGGTATTTTTCTGATGTTGTTAGAAGGAAGGGACTTAAGAAGTCGACAACAGCTGGCAGTTTTGATGGAGCAAAGGAAAGGCAAAGAGATAAATATCTGGATGGCTTAGCTATTTGGAGGGGGTGAGACAAATAAAAAAGACCTGATCTATTTTTCTGGTGATTGTGTAAGATGGTGAGAGTTGATAGCATAGGCTGGCATGGAGCATGATGATGATTAGCATAAATATTTTCATTGTTTGCTATAGTTTTTAGTCTTTAGTGCCATTCTAGTCAAGTTACATACCAAAATAGGGAAGTGATGTAGAGTCCATGGTAGACCAAGAAGGGGAAACGGTAACATGTGAGAAACTCTACGGTACCATCAAGGGTTTCGGGTTGAGTTGGCTTAAAGAGCAAAAACCAGAACTATTTACCTCCCTTGACACCTAAAATTAATTTACATTAACAATTCTTTGAAATAAAATTATTTTTGCTTTGCATATGTCTAACATTCATGTGGTTGCTTTGACTTAATACTGCATTTAGTGTGGCATGAGGAAGCTGGAAACCAACCTGGCAGACAAACACATTTGTCATATGAAGCTGCTGATGCAAAACCTTGACACATAGTCCAAACTCAGTTATAATTCTGGTTATCAGGTTATCAGTCGCGGTTCCAACTTTGCAGCAAACAAGTCACTCCAGAATTGTGAAAAGTCAGACAGACAGCTATCTGGGCAAAATCAACACCCAATAAATACATAGGGCAGTCACCAGAGGTGCCAGCACCAACAGTCTGTCACTAGAATTCCATTTTATAGTTGATTGAAGCAGCAGTAATGATAAACCAGTAGGTGTACACAAATTATTGCATAAGACATATAGCCAGTTCTGTGGCAAACATCCCCTCCAACTTTTCTGAACATGTAACTCACAACACAAATCAGGAGGAACGAACAAACAAACTTTATTTCCAAAGGGTTACAAATTGGGCATGCTGGCTCATCTTGCATTCAGCACTTTAATTGCTTAATAATTGAGCATAGGCAAGAGGCATTCCACATGACATGCAACTCATTGTTTCACCATGCACACAGTTCAGTAACTGGCTGTAGAAACCAGTTTTATGTCTAAGAGAATTAGGACCTCTACTTTTGCAACACTGATCCTCTGTGGATGGTCTGCTACTCCTTGGTACAACTTGAACACTGCAGTGTCTCATGTACTAGCTGATATGCTCACCGTAAGGCATAAATATTACAAGTTTTCCAGTACATCACATGCACAACACAAAAATGTCTAAACAAAAGCTATCAAGTAGGAGAAAAGGAAGAACATGCTTTATTTATTTGTGAATATTTCTTGACTGGCTTCTTCCTGTCTTGTGCTAGAGAGAAGAAGGGTTGCTGAATGATCTGGATGTGACAGGTCAAGCCTTTGAGGACATGCAGGAGCAGAACACCAGGTTGTTGCAGCAGCTGAGGGAGAAGGATGATGCCAATTTTAAACTCATGTCAGAGGTGAGCTGTTGTTTTGTTGGGGACGTTAATGAGAGCTATGCTGAACAAGTAGTGCATGGAGAATATTGAGTTCTTCCTGTCTAGTTTTCTCTTTCCTCACGTTCACTGGCTGTAAACTGCATCAGGCAGTTCTGATTGTTTGTCATTAACTTCTGACTTCAGTCTTGTTCTGGAATTTTCGTTTTACAGATCTGGCTTTTTGGTGTGCAGATTATTGGTTCCTTGTCTGTCAGGCGGATGCACTCTGACTTCGAAGCAATCCCCTAATTAGTCAACGCTTTCAATAAATTTGCTAGGCAAGCGTGGGTCTGCTCCCCCACCCCACATCACAATGGGGCCCTGGAACCCACCTGGAGATTACCTGGTTCCAAATCTCTGTCATGTTTCTTTTGATTATTGCAGACCAATAATCTGCACACCAAAAAGCCAGATCTGTAAAACGAAAAATTCCAGAACAAGACTGAAGTCAGAAGTTAATGACAAACAATCAGAACTGTCTGATGCAGTTTACAGCCAGTGAACGTGAAGAAAGAGAAAACTAGACAAGACAAACTCAATATTCTCCATGCACTACTTGTTGCATACCTGAATTTTGTCCCTCTGTACTTTAGGCGCTGCTTTATATGTGTCTAACAACAGTTTCAATTCTCTGACATACAGGCACGCGCGCACACACACGCACTCACACACACACGCGCACGCACGCACACACGCACGCGCACACACACACACATATTTATACACACACGCACACGTGCGCGCGCACACACACACACAGAGAGAAAGAGAGAGATATTATTAACATCTGAACAGTTAGCAATCTTAGATAATCAGCCACAGGTTTTCTTGTTCTTTTCATCATCCAGTTGCCTCGGTAAAGTGTGCATGTGTTGGGAGGGGGAGAAGGGGTGTGTGTGTTGGAGAAGAGATCTAAGGATCTTTTTTATGCTCTTTCTAATGCACTGTGTGAGCTTCTTCTTCTTCTTCTTGTTCACCGGCTGTGAATTCCGGCGGTAAGTCGCGGTTGTTCGTCCAAATAGACTTTTGGCTTTTACTTTGACCTGGGTTTTGCGTGTACATCCGTTTTACTGGCTTATTTGTTTGCAGTTTTCGTTCCCCGCCTCTCCGGCAGATGTACTCCGACTTCGAGGGAAGACGTCAAGCCTATTTCTAGGTTGACTGTGGCCATTGTTTTGTGTGGGTCTAGATGTTGCCTCATTTGTGTGGTGTCCTATTTGACCTTTAACAGGTGTGGCCCCCGGAATATCGTCCTTAAGGCAGCCCTAGGTAGAATTGTCAGCCCTCAAGGGAAGGCAGGGGCAGATCATGGGCATTCCCCGCCACCCAAGGAGGCTTCAATAAATGCAGAGCCGACACATGATGCTCTGATTCTGGGCTCACCCAAGGAATCGTCACGTCCTGCCCATGACTGCTTAACCTCACAACCGTGTATTGAGCTTAATAGGTACATTCTTTTTCATCGTACGTTAGACACCTTTAACGTTGTTTCAGCTGTGCCCTTAGTACGACAGAATGGGGAAGCAAAATGTGTCAGGCGTGGCTTCACCTGTTTGGTTCCAACACTCGGGCGAGTGGGACCAGTGGATACGGACATTTGGACTTTTTCCTAATCGGTACGAATTATGATCGTCGGACTTTGAGCTTACATGTGTGCCGTGGAGTATAACTTTGTCGGACATTATTTCCTAGCCAGTATATGAAAAGTTGCTGCCGTGGTGTACCTCATCGCGGTGACGACGACACTGAGGATTGACAGAGGATGTACGTAGGTAGGATCTTGCTGCGAGAAGTCGCCCACAAGAGATGTTACTCGTCTTGGCTGCGGGTAAATCTCTCGGTCAGGGTTGAGTCTCAGCAGCACAGTTTTCCATTCGCTCCCGAATTTTAACCGAGAGTTGTCATTTGATGGTACATTTAGCAAGCAATCCTTGAGTTTTGTTAGACTTTTCACCCATGCGTTTGGGGGCGGGCTGGTGAGAGCCAGAAAGGACACTACACCTCTAGGGGCCGCCAGCTCCGAGATCCCCTGCCAACTCTGTTAATGCTCATTTGAGACATTATCCGTGGCGCACGACGGGGACGTGCAGCAGGAGTCTTGCATGAGGTTCCGTAAAACCAGAACAGTGAAGGACTGGCGCCCGAGTGGGGTACGGAGTATCTCCTTATACACATCACATCAGACTTAACTTTGCCTCATGCCTGTGACCGAAATCACCGCGCCACACTGTGTGAGCTGATCTTCATTTCTCCAAGGTATGATCTTGATGGTGTCACTCCATATTTTCCGGGGTCATCCCCTTGCTCTGTGTTCATTATATGTTTTTAAATTTGTTTACATTTTTGTGACTTTCTGTAGCAGTTGTTACTGTGCATTATTCATTATTCTCAGGTGGCCAAACTATCTTGTCAGTGCTTTTGTAATGTTTTAATTGACTGCTTTTAGTTCTGACCTAGTCTCCCAATTTCTTCATTTTTATTTTTTAAAATTGTATTGCCCCTTGTTGCTCTGGCAGCTCTCCTAAGCGATCTGATTTCTGTTATGAATTTCTCCTTATTTGGTTTTACTCTGCTAACATAATTTTAGCCTAAAATAGTTTTTATATATTTGCTTATGGACTTTAAAATAGGCTTTGTAGACCACATACAAAGTGTAATTTTCCATTACAAGAATGATTGTATCACAAGAATGTTGAATTAAGAATCTTCATCACAGCACTCAGGACACTCCCATAAACGCAGTGTCCCCATCTTCAGCAGCAAGCAAAGAGTTCAAATTCTGATGGTACCAATAACTGATTGTACATCCCTCTCACCTTTCTCTTGAGGGATGAGCATGGCCAGATTCTCTGGTTGTATCATATCCTTACTGTTTTCATTTTTGTGCAGAGAATCAAATCAAATCAGATTCAGAAGCTGCTGAGGGAAGAGAAGGATGTCCTTACAGAACAGGTGGCCACACTACAGGCACAAGTTGAGGCTCAAAATATGGTGGTTCGTAGCTTGGAAGAGAAGGAGAGAGTACTGCAGAACAATTTAGCCATAGTGGAAAAAGAACAGGGGTATGTCTTCATGTAATTAGTGTTTCACTGTTAACTTTACTACTACTTTTACTTGCAGACCTGAATGAATGAAGGATTAGCATCACTGCACTTGGGACATTCCCACACGTGCTCCATCCCCTTCTTCAGTAGCCAGCAAAGGGTTGACATGCTAAGAGTGCCATCTGCAATCTGATTGAAAGTCCGCCTTCGTTTCCTCCTCAGCGTTGAATATCTTCCAGAACCTCTACTTGCATTGAATTAGTCTTTCTGTTTAGAAGTCTTTTGCACTGTTCCTTTGATCCCAGAGAGCCTTCACCATGCCCGCTTTATCATAAAGTAGCTCCCCACCCTTATGAGTGGCAGCAGCTAATCTGTCAGCCTGCCTCTGACCTCGCTCACCTGAATGCTCACCTGCTAGCTCTGCTGATCATAGGTTCACATCCCACTTAAGCTGGATTTGAGAATCAAACCTTGGCTGCCAGGTCTCTCAGCCTAAAATGGTACTAGGAAATGTTGAATTAAGAATCTACATCACAGCACTCGGGACACCCCCATAACCGCTCCGTCCCCATCTTCAGAAGCAAGCAAAGAGTTCAAATTCTGATGGTACCAGTAACAGTCGGATTGTATATCAGTCTCGCCTTTCGGGATCACATACTGGAACATTGTGAACAGCATTGTTTGTTCCATGTCCATTGCTGCCACAATCTTGAGAGCATTGAAGTCCATTTTGGTTATTTCACCGCCTCTGCCTCTACATGATCCCTGAAGGACAGGCTTCTGTTAAAAGTGATACCCATGTACCTCAGTTTGCTTTCTCTTTTGATGTTATTGTCATTAATCATGCGGCTTGGAACATCAGCTCTAACAATTCTTTTGTCCACGTTGAAGCCAACAGACACTTGGTGGGTTGCTTGGTACAGAAGAAATTAACTCCCAGTGAACACAAGATGTGCCGATTTTACGTCTCTCTTGACCATCCCTTGGGCCTCTGACACTAACCCCCCTGATTAATGAAAGAGTTAAGGACCCACATAACATCATCGTCATCATCCCCTGACCCTTTGTGTGGTTGGGTCATCAGTTATCGTTGACTGCCTGGTCAGTTTCTTCCACCTCTGTTGGTCAAATGCTTACTTACTGGACACTGCAAACTCAACAGACAGGTATGAGCTAAACAAGGCTGAAGTCCAGAGGTTGAAAAACAGCTAGATTTTTGCAGCGGCTGAAGAGGAAGAATGGAAATAGTTAAAGTAAAGGACCCTTTTCACACCATTGGCGTATCAGACATGTCATGCTCGATTCATATTTGTATAGACCAGTATTCTCTCTGCGGGTGATATGATCAACAAACAGTTTGACTGGTAATTCATTTTTTGATGGTGGTGTTAACACTTGATAGCTGTGATTACCAGTGTTCATTTTCTTCTTTCGTTATGTTGGTTCCGTGGGCTCCTTTTATAGAGGAAAATGAATAGACCCACTGTCCCCTAACCCGTAACAAGCCTGTGTAAAAGGCAACTTATTAGGGGCTTTTCCTTCATAGTGCATCTGCTTGGGAGGTGAGGAAACAACAGTCGGCCTACATGTAAACCAGATCTCTAAAACGGATGTGCATGCAAAACTTAAGTTCTGGAATAGGACTAAAGTCCAATAACCAGGACTTTTTGCTTGAATTTTTTGCATGTCAGTGTTAGAAGAAAACCATTCTCGTCTTATCTTCCCTTCTAATTTTAGTTTTTAAATTAATTTGTTTACCTTCTCCATATCACTGTTTATCATTCATAAAAAAATATGTGTCTGTTACATGAGGCCTCGGAGTTGTAGTTGTACAGAAGAATCCTTAGAATTCCTTGGACAGCGAAGAAGAGTAACTCAGATGTTTTGAAAGAGGCAGGTACTCGAAAGACAACTTATCACAAACATAAGGAAGAGACAGTTTTCATTTTTTGGTCATGTTATGAGTAGAGAGAAAAATGGAACATGTTGTAACCACTGGAAAGATTTGTGAAAAGAGAAGCAGCGTGAGAAGATTCTTGACAGCCATGGCATGGAGGGGTGTCAACACACGAACTGATACACGCAGTTGCAGATCGCAGATTGTGGAAAGACATGATCGCTCACACCAGTTGGCAAGGCACTTGATGATGATATCATATTCCCAGTGTATCACTCATCTAAAACAGAAAAAGTCCTTTACTTAAAAAAAAAAAAAAAAAACTTGCTATAGCTTATTCCATCTGATATTTTCATAGACTAACACAGCAGGCCATGGAAATGCACAAGAGAAAGGCAGTGGAGAGCTCACAAACAGCTGCTGACCTCAAACTTCATCTGGACAAGTATCAAGCCCAGTTGAAGGAGGCACAAGTGGCGGTGGCTGAAAAGACTGCGTCCCTGGAGCAAGAAGTCTTTAAATACAAACGGATGCAGGTAATAATAGCTTGAGGAAACACTGTGGCTTCTGTTATACACACATTTTCTTCAAGTGCTTTAGGGGAACTATATGCACCTTCTCCTCAACTTGTGACCCGTGCGACTTATAATCATCCACATTTAAGACCACAAAAAATAAAAGAAAAACAATAACAAAAAGTCAATAAACAAAGATAACTACACTGAGAGGGTCAAAAAGCTGCAGAAACTGATACCTAGTACAATAATTATACAGACAGAGGTTTAATTTTTCTGTTTTATATACAATTGTTAATATACATTTGACTTATGATCGGTTCGACTCACGACCTGTTAAAATGGAACTGTCGTAAGTTGAGGAGACCCTTCTGTATATAGCCAGTTCTGATTTTTTTTTTAAAGTTAATCATAGGGCAAGGGTGGGATCAGGCGTTTAACACTGCACCCAGCAGTGTCAAGGTTGGTCAGCTTCTTTTTGGAGAGGTGCAAAATGAAATTTAAGTAACCTGCCAACGACCCATAGAGCACCCAGATCAACCCCACCTCATAGTGCACTGGGCCACGTGACGAGCCTAGAAGCTGGCAGTGGTGTCATTGTTTGCTACTACACAAGAAAATACATTAAATACATATGGGACAATGAATAAGGCACTAGAACAGAAAATAACTAAATGTGACAACGCATGAAGAGTTACGAATAACAACATCAAAGAGAAAGTTGGAAAAAGACCATGTCTGGATTATATTGACAAAGAATGAAATGCTTTGACCATCTAGTAAGAATGCAGCGAGGCCAAACTACATATGAGACTTTTTACAGCAGAACATCTGGGATGATGGCAAGACGAAGACCTAGAAAGAGATGGATAAATGGTGCAGCCAAAACCTGCAAAAAGGTGAATAAATCTATCACTCAAGCCAACTGAGAAGCGCCTTACAGAAGAACCACGACACTGGGCTAAAACCTGATATCAGTGAGATGACAAAAGAAGAAAGAAGAATCACGATAGTCAGTATATTAGTGAAAACATGTGGAAGCTTAATGGATGTGGTTTTGTGCAAGAGTAATGATAGCACCATGAACAGATAAAACATGTAATAAGAATATTTGGAAAGAAATTAACTTGAAAAGGGAGCTGATTATCTTCTACCTGAGAAGTAATCTACATTTATTGGGCACATCATTAAAAAAAAACACACACAAAACTTGAATACATTGAGACAACTGGAAATGCTAATCATCGTCCCATGGGAAGAGTTAAACAGTTTTAATGTGTCCTGTAGACACATTAAGTACATAATGCAGCTGATACGGAATGCCATCACCAACAGTCCATCACAAGAATTGCAGTGATGAAGTATGAGGCAGAGGAAATGGCATGCAATCTTTTTCTTCCCCATGTGGGTTTTGGGGTTTCATTGCTGCGGTTAAAACAAATTTTTTTTTAAAGACAGAAAGAAAAAAATCCACTGCCCCTCCATAGCAAGCATGTCATACAAGTTGATATAATTAGGGGCATTTCCTTCAAAGTTGGAGTGCATCTGCCTAAGAGGCAAGGAACAAAAGTCTGTTAATAAATAAGCCTCAACAGTCTGTGTGCAAATAATTGAAGTCTGTAAAACGGATGTGCATGCAGAACAAGGCTAAAGTTCAGAATTGGATGAACATCCAGAACTTTCTGCTGGAGTTTACGACCAGTGAATGCTAGGAAGAAGAAGACATTCTTCCTAGGGGCCGTGCTGAGAACTACCTTAAAAAAAATACTTGCTGCGTTGACATTTGAATTTAAAACGTGTGTTATCATCATCAAGGGTTTTGGCAGGTTGGCGACCATGCTTCTCCAACAGCAAGGAGCATTTTTTTGCTCTGACACCTTTCCATGCCATAACAGTAGACTCAAGAATTTTCTCTCATATTCTTTCTCTGTCTTTTCTTTAATGAACTTTTGCAGATATCATATGTACCCGTTTGTCTCTTCTCAGAATTAAAAAGAAAAATTGCACATAACGTGGGTTACAAATAAAAACATTTAGACATTTTGTTTATTTATTTGTTTATCCCTTCTAGGATTGCAGCCTTTAGGATTGACATTTGTAAAGCAGTGTTTCCCTGTTGTAAATTTGAACAACAAAGACCCAAGCAAACACACTGCACGTGTATCACCTGCATATTTCATTTGATTGTGAACCTGCATTTGCCCTGGTAAAACAGATTTTGAATACGGGGAATGTTTTGTATTTTGGGTCGGCATCTGTGGCTTAGGCACTGTACGAACATCCTTTGTAATTCTAAGGTGCCGTTTTCGGTCAAGCTGCTGGCAGTTTGGCAGCAGACCTCCTAGCGTTGGTTTTGACATTGGTATTGAGAGCTGACCGTTTGGAACCAATGGCAGACTACTAAATGTAAAATCACAGAAAGCCAAACAATGCTGAGGTTGATTCTGCAATGTCACATAAAGGACACACGGCTAACTCTTTTGTGTTTCTGTTGATAGGATTCACTTGTCTTTTTATTTTATTATGTCTAAAGTGTATACCTGATAAGAAACTGTAATTCAAAAAAATGTTTGAACTTTTTTCCCCCTTCTGGTAATAAGGAGGAAGTGGCAAAACTGAACCGTAAACTAGAAAGGAGCAAGAAGATTGAAATGGCAGGTGCAGCTGACGAAGTGCTTTTAGAAGAGATAAAAGAATATAAGGTTTGTTTGTTGTTTACTGTGTGCTCCCCCCCCCCTTTTTTTTTTTTTAAATTACTATTAAATGGCTGCGAACCCTGGACAGTTAATAAATAACCATTTCTGGAGGCCTCCAAAATGTAGCTTTACAGAATTCTTAGAATTCCTTGGGCGGTCAAACAGATCAACCTGGAAGTTTTGAAAGAGGCAAGAGCTCAAAGGCAACTTATCAGAAACATCAGGAAGAGACAGTCATCATTTTTTCATCATATTATTAGAAGAATAAAACTGGACAAGGCGACCACTGGAAACATCTGTGGAAAAAGAGACAGAGAAAGACAACATGAGAAGATTCTTGACAGCCTTTTGTCATGGCACGGAGGGGTGTCAGCACACAAACTGATACATGCTGTTGAAGATCATAGATTGTGGAGAGGCATGATCATTTAACACCAGTCGGCAAGGTATGTTGATGGTAGTGAAGATTAAAAGTGTTTCCAGATTGCTAGCTTGGCCTAAAGGAGTCAGGATCTTCGACACACCTCCCTTCACCTAGGAAAATCTCCAGAATTGGCACATGGAATGTTAAAACTTTTTATGATGTGGGAAGGGTAGTAGAGGCAGTAAGAGAATTTAAATATAGGAAAAACACTATTTGATATATGCTACTCTTCTTCTTCTTCTTCTCCACCTCTCCTCCTCCTTCTGCTTGTTCTTCTTATTCTTCTTCTTCTCCTTCTTCTTTTTCTTTTTTGTGTTTGCCGACTGTAAACTCTAGCAGAAAGTTCTGACTATTGTCCACTCTGGATTTTATATTTCTGCTAGAACTTGAATTTCGGGTGCAAATCTGTTTTACAGATCTGCTTGTTTGTATACAGATAATTGGTTCCTTGTCTATGAGGCAGCCACCCTCCGACTTCAGGGAAAGACATCATTTTGTTAACATCTATCTGTTGACTCTCTTCCTAATATTTGTCTCTGTTATGTTGAATGCTCGTCTCTGTTTGACTCTGCAGGAGCAGCTAACCTGTCCGTCGTGTAAAGTGAACAAGAAGGATGCGGTGCTGACCAAATGTTTCCACGTGTTCTGTCTGGAGTGCCTGAGGACCAGATACGACACCAGGCAGAGAAAGTGTCCCAAGTGCAATGCTGGATTCGGTGCAAATGACTTCCATCGACTGTATTTATCATAAGTTGGTAATTTTGGTTGTAGGAAACTAGGACCTGATCCATTCATTATTCACTGGCTGCATGTACTTCTCCTGTTTGGCTTTCACTTGCAGCAGGGGTGGGGAATGTCTGGTCAACAGGCCATACCAGACACATGAGACCCATACAATCATTTGTTTTGACCCTACTAAAGGCCACAAAATCATTTAGTTTGGCCCCACTAAAGCCCACAAAATCATTTAGCTTGGCCCCACTAAAGCCCACAGAATAATTTGGTTTGGCCCTACTAAGACAACCACAGTTAAATATTTTGACCAAAAACTTGCCTAGGCCTTATAGAGAGAATGACTGATAACAGGGAGACAGAAACTTCATACTCAAAAGAGTTGAATAAGGGGGGGGGGGGGGAGTGTTATACTGCAGAGCTACAGACGCTTGGGGTCACTGACTGGCGAGAAAAGGTCAATCAAGAGATAAATGGAGGCAGGTGATATCTGCATCAATGAACCTGAAGGGTTTGGAATTAGAAGAAGAAGAAATTTATTTGGCAACATTTTCAGTTGAAAATTTTCTTTGGCCTGGAAATGATGTAATAAATATCCAAATGACGCTTAGCAGAACAAAAAACATTCCCACCCCCAGAATGACAGAAGTCTGTTGTTTTTCTTTTGAAATTTTGTTTTTGGGTAACTATAAAAAATATAGTTTTCTTTGCTTTTTTAAAAATTGTTTTTTTATCAGATATTCTTTTCCGCTGTTAGACATGAATGTTTCTGTATTGTGTTTTCTTTTAAGCAAATATAGACAAATTCGGTTGTCACACATCTTTTTTTTTTTTTTTGTTTTTTCAAAGTGATTGCATTTCACTGCCTAGTTTTGACAAATGTGTGTTTAGTCATGTTTGTTGTATATTAAGTAGATTATTGTAAATTCAGAATCTGAAAGGGATCAAGTCATTTGAAAATATTATTCTTTGTTTCTGTTTCTTGTGTAAAGATGGCCGACACAGTACATTGCCAGTTTGGATTGTGTGAGGCGAAGCTTTATAAATGTGTATGTGTAGACATTTGGTCTTACTTATTTCTGTATTTCTCATAGAAAGTAGAAATATGCGTAGGAATGAATGATCAAGAGGTAGCATCTGGAAATATTTTTGATGTCTCCTTAAAGGTTTTAATTTAATTTTAAACAATTGAAGGTAATTCTTTATGAGTCAAGTGATACTGTGGGTGTGAATGGTTAGCTCTTTATGCCTGCTTGCTGAGCAGTTCCTTTCTGGGCACTCCATTTCATGATTTTGGTTTATTTTTCTTTGATAAGGCGATATTTTTTTTGTCGGGGGAGGTGGGAAGGGAGTCTTATCTTCTTCCGCATTCGTCTTTAAAATAGTGACTGGCAAATCATGTGGTTGCAACATCTGTGCCATTTGGCTCAAGACATCTGATTTCAGCAAACCTTTAGTTAGTGTCCCCTTTATGTCATGCTTGTTTAAGGGACAATGAGTCTATTTATTTCTCCCGGAACAAAGGGGCTCGGAACCCACATGGGAACAAATTCCTTACTTGTGCGGTTCATGTTGATTTTCTTTCGTTACCGTTCTTCCTTATGTTACCATTCACCAGCTGTAAACTCCAGTAGAAAGTTCTGGTTGCATATTCATTTGTGGACTTTTCCTTTGTTTCAGGACCTGAATTTTGCGTGTGCATTCAGTTTACAAATTTGTGCAATCTGTTGTTTTTGCACTCCGACCACCCAAGGAATATCCCTTCCTGATTTCTCCCCTCCTTGCAGTACAATCCATGGCATCATTGAACAGAGAAGTGGTCAAACAGTTTGAGAGTTATATCATTAGTTCAACATTTTAATTATCATCTCATTCAAAACTGTATAATATTGTAAATGTGATTGTAGGATGTTGTTTCAACTAAGTCATGTTTTTTTTTCTGTTAACTTTTTTTGTTTGGTTTATCACACAAAACAAAGAAACAGCTATTAGTTCATTATTTATGATATTATTTCCATGTCTACAGCCATTTGTGGATATGTTTTTGCTGTGGTTGTAATTTCATGTACACATTACAGTGTTTGTAAAGAGTTACAAATATCTTCTTAATGGAATACAATTGAAAATGAAATTAAACAGTCACGTCTTTATTTATTTATATTTTGTTGTTGTTGGAAAAAAAAAAACTGTCAGATATAGAGATTAAGAAGAGAGTGGGAATATTCTTCTTCTTTGCCATCACTGGGTGTAATTTCAGGCAGAAAGTTCTGGTTGTTCATCCACTTCTGGACTTTAGTCTTGCTCCAGAACCTGAGTTTTGTATTCACGTCCATTTTACAGATTTGGCTTATTTTATGCAGACTGTCAGTTCATTGCCTCTCAGGCAGATGCAGTCTGACTTCAAAGAAACATCCCTAAAATTGTGAACTTTTATGAAATGCTTACTGGGGGATAGTAGGTCGGTTCCCCACAATGGGACCCAGGAAACCACATGGAAAGAAAGTTGGAATGGGAAAAGAGTTGCTAAAAATAATATTTAAAAAAAAAGACCAGTGAAATATTTCAGCCACGTTAACTCTTTCAGTACCAAGCAACACTTTCAATCAATCAGGTGCCCTCTTGACAGTTGAGGTTTGCTATAATCGATCTACAACATGCTCTGTCTCCTGTCTTGGTTTTACACACTCTCAGACTGCTTTTAGTTCATCACTTGATGTTTCCTGCCACTTGTCTCATCATGTCTACCTCTTGCTCTCTTGTCTCTGACTTTTTCTTCTGTTGCATACATGTACTTGGGTACCAACTTTAATTGCTTATTTGTGCACAGTTGATTGTTCCTTGCCACTCAGGCAGAAGTTCTCTGACTTTGAAGGAAGTCTACAATTAGACAACTCCAATGAGATGCTTGTTGAGGAGGCAGTGGGTCTGTTCTTGTTTTCCCCCCACAATGGGGTCCCGGAACCCACACGTTGAATAATTTGTTTAAATCCCCAATAATCACTAGCATCATGAGGGTTAATAGACATCGAGTGACTTGCGGTGTCCCAAAGACAGAGGATGACTTACCAAGGAACATTGGTGACCCTTGTCAAGAACAGTGACAGACATAAGAAGCACCTTGACCGACTCAAAGTGTCCCAAATGAGAAATACATAAATTGACCTAAAGTTTACCAAGGATAGTGGCCAATTACCCAAGGAACTTTTATGACCTGGCTTGTCAAGACCAGTGACATACTTAAGAAGTACCTGACCCACTCAAGAGTGTCCCAAAGGAGAAAGACATCTATTGACTTAAAGTATACCAAGGATAGTGACCAAATTACCAAGGAACTTCAGTGACCTGACTCGTCAAGACCAGTGACAGACTTAAGAACCACCTTGACCCACTCAAAGTGTCCCAAAGAAGAAAGACATCTATTGACTTAAAGTATACCAAGGATAGTGACCGACTTACAAAGGAACTTCCGTGACCTGACTTGTCAAGCCCAGTGACAGACTTGAGTACTTTGAGCTACTTAAGATGTCTCAAAGAAGAAAGACATTGAGTGACTTGAGGTGCCCTAGGGACAGTGGATGACTTACCAAGGAACTTCAGTGGCTTACTTGTCCAAGACCCATGACAGACTTGAGAAATACCTTGTGTGACTTAGGGTGTCCCAAAAGGAGAACACACTGAGTAAATTGCTGTGTCTCAAGGATAGTAACAGACTTACCAATGAACTTCCATAGCCGACTTGTCAAGACAAGTGACAGTTTGAAGTTTGAACAACGGACCAACATCATGGTACATGGTTAGTAACCCTATAAATACTCCTTTCTTCTTCTAACTCAAGTCCGAAGAAGCTTAGCACAGTGTACAGACTCTCTAAAATACTTTAGGTAGATTTTAAGCTAAAAATTATGCTCGGGCAGCCCCGTTAGGCTACTCTTTTTTATTTCCAACTGCCAAGGGATTTTTTATGTGTGCAACAATGCACATGGGCGTCCACGTGAAAAAATCCCAGCTCTTACCGAGTATTGAACCCGGAACCTCCAGCATTCCTGGCGGACACCATGCCCCGAACCACACAGCCCCCCGACCAATGACAGATCTGTGTTGTATTATGCGCAATTGATTATGTTTTTTAAGGAACAACATATTGAGCAATGGCCCCAAGAAAAAAGACATCTATTGACTTAAATAGTGCCAATGAAAATTAACAAGGTAACAAGAAACATTCAGTGAATGAATGACCTAAGGTGTCATAAAGGAGAAAGACCTCGAGTTGTGTCTCAATGGAGAAAGTGGGTGACTGAATATTCCCAAGGACAGTTAATACCTTATCAAGGAACATCAGTGAAGACTTACTAAGGAGAACTAGTGAACATTTTCCAATGTACACTGACTTAAAATTTCCCAAACAAGAAACCATCGAGCGACTTAAGGTGTACCAATTTGGTGAATGCCTTATGAAATACATAGCCTGCTTTAAGTTGCCCCAAGAACAGTGGTTGACTTACCAAGAAACATCAGTGAATGACTTACAAAGACCCATCACTAACATGTATTCTGAGCAACTTTCTGTGCCTTTCGACCCTTAAAACCCATCTAACTGGTCGCCATGACAATTTACTCCTCTTGCTGAACATCCATATCTAACATTGTGACATGACACCAAGCCAATTTAATATATTTTATTGCCTTTTCCCCCCTCAATATCAAGTCATAGCACCATATGCCCTGAGGACCCCTAAAACTCTTCATGTTACTAGCCAACTAGACTCCTTCACTGAGTCACCGGCACCTAACACTGTGATACAACACCAACCACTGTTGTCATAATTTTTTGCTTTTATAAAAAACTATATGCCCAGGTGGCCCTAACACCCCACATCTAATCAGTCGTCACGATAACTTGACTACCTCGCTTAGCCACCGACATCTTTGCTTATCAGCTAACAACCGACACCACAACTGGCCCAGGGAAAAGATGGTCGCCCACTTCCCGTCCTTTGCTTATCAGCTAACAACCGACACAACAACTGGCCCAGAGAAAAGATGGTCGCCCACGCCTGTCAGCAAGGCACGTGATGGTGATGCTGCTTGACCACAAACAACCCCAAGAGCCAAGTGACGCCTGTCCCTTTATTTTATTTTCATTTGTAAGACAAGGAGCAGCCGTGGTCTAGTGGCTAGACGCTCGCCTACAGATCGGGAGGTCGTGGGTTGGGGTCCGGACATTTTTTCTAAAATGACCTTGGCTCCCAGGTTGACCCAGGCTTGATTGAGTACCAGGTACAGCCCTGGGAAGTTAAAGACGACCGGTGTGATGCTGACCACATCACCCACCAAGTGCTGTTTGGTGTATAAAATATAGGTCCAGCCCTATATACCCAATACGCCTGGAAAATGGTCCTTTACTTTACATGTGTATAACTATTTAACATATACTTTCTATCCTTCCTCACCAAGCCAACCAAAACCACAAGCTTTCTCCCCCCCTCACCTTATAACCCATAAGACGGCCCTTGTCCTGCCCGCCCCTGTCCACCACTGATATTCATCTAGCCATCCACCTCTATGTATGTCTGTATTGTACACAATTATATAGTTAGTAACATAATATAAATTGACCAAGAACGGACTATATTGGAATTATGTTATTTACCTGATTACAGAATTCTTTTAATACAGCAGTATACTTACAAAAAATACACCGCAGCCAACAACCGCCACCACAAAAGACCCAGGAGAAACAGTATCACCTACGCCTGTAGGCGAGGAAAATGATGATGTTTGAGAGCAACCCCCTCCCCCCTCCCAGTAATTGAAACCGTGCTCTATAATACAGGATGTGAGCGCCTTTAACGACCCCGTAACACGTACAACTGGCCCTAACCCTAACCCCCACACACTAAACCTAAGCACCACGAGAGAGTACAATCTACAGCAGTAGGCCAGGACACTCCTGTAACCTTGAGCAACGTGGACCAGCCTGACTAAGCATCAATGAAAGGGGAACCTAGTGTGTAGCTGGGCGGAGCTGGGACTGAGTTCGTAACTTGTTCCCCTATAAGAAAGCAATATTTGAAACAAAACAGTTTACATATTTATCTTAAATAAATTATAACTAATATGTATTCGAATATGAACACTATATATCCCAATTATAACCCTAAGGGTTGAACAGGATATTGTTGAAAAATTGACTACATATGTTAAAATAGTAAAGGACTCTTTTTAACCCATTCAGGCTTTAGGTCTATGTTTATTCAACGGATCAACATCATGGCACACGGGTGTAACCCATAAGTGCTTCGTTCTACTTCTAACTCAAGCCTAAGTCTAAGGAATCTCAGCGCAGTGCACTAACTCCGTTGCACCGACGAGGATACTGAAATACTTTTTACTTCTTTTTTTTTTCTTTCGACCTTCTACATTTGCATTCAGGCGTGTAGGGCTAGACCTATATTTTATAGACCAGTCGGAACTAGGTGGGGGGGGGGGGGGGGGTCAACATCACGTCAGCACTCCTTACTTCACAGGACAGTACCTGGTCCCCATTCACGGCCTTCTCTATTTATATATATATATACAAGTCGGCTCTGTGGCTAAGTGGATGCGAACGCTTCGCTTCGTAATGCCGGGATGCCAGGTTCGAGGCCAGCTGCAGGCAATGCGCCTTGCGTTTGGTTTCGGACGTTGGTTTCAAGAAAGCCGACTGTCCAGTAACCAATGGCAAACTACATGGATGTAAATTGCCTAGAGAAACCACACAACAGCCAGGGGCTGTTAGGGTTGGTTCTGCAACGTCCTGTAAGGATACGCAACTAACTAACTATATATATATATATATATATATATATATATATATATATATTATATATATATATATATATATAGCTGGACGTGTCCCCATTCAAGGTTAGGTCAACCTGTGAGCCAAGGTCATTTCTGAAAAGTCCGGTTCCATCAGGACACGAACCCACGACTTTTGGATCCCCAGGCGAGCGCCTAGCCGCTCCACACAGTGTGTCCTTATGCAATACATGACAGGAACAAAAATAGAGGATTTATATAGCAAATGAAAAGCTAACTGTTTATTTCACTTAATAAAAAAGCTGCAAATGTGCGGATAAAAAAATACATTATAAATAGCACGGCGCGAATATGACAACTGGAAAACAATTAATGACAAACATAATCTTTCAATATTAATAAGCAAAAGTATAAGTTATAAAGAAAAAAAAAAAACGGTGTTTATATAAGACGCCAGACACTATAGCGACAGCATTTAGCACGATGTAGCAATATACACAGAACATCAGTTATTTCAAGGAGAGCCCATACATACAATAGATTTTATGTAAACCCACGGCCGTGAATGAACGGAGATTTTATCTTGGCGAACCAGCCATATCTTTAAGCAATGCTCTTTAAATATGTCACAGATAAAAAGGAAAATTGCAGATAACGGTTGAGTGAAGCGAACTGTGTTATTACTGTATGAGGAACCATAGACACAGTCCGGTATAGTGACATTAAATAAAACAAACATTGATGTAAGTGGCACCCGCAGCTGTCAAGCAAGTAACATATTTTTTAATGGAATTATTTTGACAGTCTATTTATTTTACTACTTTAGCTTTATAAAAATGATTGTTGCCGCTTATGGTTAAAAATAATGTTTAACTAGTAATCATTTGCCAGAAGGTTTAAAGTCCAGTGTACCTGCTCAAGTCTTCTGATACAATGTTACAGTTTCAGTATTGACATTGATGTAAAGTAAAAAACTGTTAACTGTAAGCTCTGACTTTTTTATTTATTAGTAGAAACAAATTATTGTACTAAGACTATAGTATAACTTGGAAACAGCTGCCAATAACAGTTTCATAACAAGTTTCTTGGAAAATGGTAGAACAAATTTAAACATGAACTACTAATTACCTGTCAAGATATGCAACTGTGCAGGGAAAAAACTAAGGTAAATGCCCGGTTCTCTAGCGTAGTTGGCTAAACCGGATTGCGCGGTGACCGGGTGACGAACACCTTGTGGTCCGGGTTCACCCCCAGAAGGAAAAAAAAGGGGGGGGGGGGGGGGGTAGGCAGAAAAGCCACATTTCTCCCAGATTTACGGTATTTACAATGGAATCAAGGCCGAAAGATTGCGATATCCATAATACCGAGCCTAAGGGTTAACAGCTCATGGCTTCTGTATACTTAAACAAACAAACAAACAAACAAACTGTCCATTAGTAGACTTGTGTGAGCTGTTATGTCACACCCCAACCCCCCCCCCCCCCCCCACTTTTAGGGGAATTTTGACTGAAGTATTTAAAAATAAAATATATAATTAATTAGGATTTAAAATAAAAAGTAGTTTTCACATAGTTAATATTCTGTTTAATCCACTGGATTAAAACTGAGATGACAGTATACAGTGTATACTTTTGCTTGTTTCATATTGTATAGGTCCTATGTAATATAATAATTTCTGTGTATACTTTTACTGTTTCATATTGTATAGGTCCTATGTAATATAATAATTTCTGTGTATACTTTTACTGTTTCATATTGTACAGGCCTTATATAAAATGATAATTTTTGTATCAAGTAAATTTTTATTTATATTGCTTTTGTGTTCATGCCTTCTGCATTTTACCTGAAAATACAGTGTACACTGTAAATCACAATTATAACCAAAATGTTTGAACAGGATATTATTCAAATTAAACTACTGCTAGTGCTATTTATTTTTTTAATGCGTAGCATAAAAACATGAGTATGTAAATATAAATTATAGCATAGATGTATGGTCCTATAGGAGACTAATTTTATGTTTGAACACCACAATAGACCCACTGCTTCCCCAACAAGCCTGTCATAGCAGTCAACTAACTGGTAGCTTCCTTCCAAGTTCGAGTGCATCTTCCTGAGCAGCAGGGAACAGCCAACCGCACACAAATAAGCCAGTAAAATGGATGTACACACAAAACTCATTCCCTGGCACAAAGCCAAAGTCAAAATGGATGGACAAACAGGACTTTCTGCTAGAAATTACAGCCAGTAAAACAAAGAAGAAGTATTTCATTTGTGTCATTTTCGTTCTCCCATCTTTAATTAATTTTTTTTTTTTAGTAATGAAATCAGGTGCCACTACTTTCTGCTGGAATTTACAGCTGGTGAACAAAGAAGAGGAAGAAAAAAAAGTATTTTGCTTGTGTATTTTTAGTTTTCCCATCTTCCATTAATTTTTTTTTAACTTTTAATACTGAAATCAGGTGAGCAGCGAAAAGATTAAATTAACCTAAATTTGGGCTTAAGTTTTCACAGACATAAAAAAAAATTGACAGGAAATTTAAAGGCATATTAAATAAAGGGATGACAGAATAGTACAAACAATAACACAAATCACAACAGTATAAACAACAACAGCAGCACCACTAAATAATAAATATAGTCTATGCTTTGTGGCATTGGTTATCTTTTCTATCCACAGCTTTCTGTCTTTGCACTGCTTGTCATTGAAAATGTAGATGTTATGTTATGCCATGATGCCATCATAAAATTATAACAATATAATAATTGACATCATTATAATAAATGGATTAGCAACATTAACTTTGTCAGCCCCAAACAATAGTTGATGTGTTACTGGCTATTCTCCTCCTACGTGCCAAACAACACATCACATACTTTCTTACTTAAGTCAAATTTTTATGCTGGCTTTTCTTCCTCCATGTGCCAAACATCATATCATGTTCTTTCTTTCTTAAGTCAAATTTATATGCTGGCTATTCTTCCTCCATGTGCCAAACATCACATCACGTTCTTTCTTTCTTAAGTCAAATTTATGTGCTGGCTATTCTTCCTCCATGTGCCAAACATCACATCACGTTCTTTCTTTCTTAAGTCAAATTTATATGCTGGCTATTCTTCCTCCATGTGCCAAACATCACATCACGTTCTTTCTTTCTTAAGTCAAATTTGTATGCTACATATTAAATAATCATTAGTAATAATAGCAGCTTTGGTTTGAATAATATTCTGTTCAATCCTCCAGGTCATTTAAGGTTTTGATCAGTGCATACTAGGAAAACCTGTAAACCTCAGGGGTAACATTTGTTTGTTTCTTTGCTGCAGCACAGCAGTAGATTAATGTTTTTGTGGAACCCTTCAATAGGGAAAAACATATTTTTTTCACACAGCCTTATGGGATCAGAAGAGTTAAAATACATAATACTCCTGAAAATCAAAGTGGGATAAAAAGTTGAAGGTAGGAGAGTAAGAGGAAGACAGTAATTTAACTGGGGAAAATGGGAGGAGGGGAGGAAGAGGCGGGTGGAATAAAATGAACAGTATTAATGTTGCATAAACACATTCAGAAGAATAGTACCATTTCTTTGAAACAAGAAACAAGATGGCTGGATATACCAGTTATGTGCCAGATGCTGTATTTCAGGCTGTGGTTTTAATAGCTTCTGTATTCATTCATGTATTTTATTATAGGTAGATAAAAGTATCATAGCTCTCGTCAATATACCAAGAAAATTTCAGACTTGTGTAGGGTTCCAATCACTTTTGGTCGTTAGTGCAGGGACTGGCCAGCTGGTGCTGCAGAATCAGAAGTTCAACAAATGATTCATGACAGTTTCTGCCCAGATGATGTGATTATCTTTACAGATGGCTGTGTGTTGAGCAGTAGAGAAAATGCATGGGGGTTCATAGCAAAAGCGAATGGACATCGCTTAGTGCAACAAAGTCTGGCATATACTATCACAACATTTAGTTTGAGAATGGAAGTTGAGGCAGTCACTGCTGCCTTCTGCTGACTTGAGAATCAGCTGTGCACACATGCCTTGATGTAACTGACTCACAGAGCATGTTGAGAAAGGTGGAGATAGGTATGCTCCGTGCAGAGTGGCAAGCATCACTTGAGATCCCGGGTAGTTAGCATCCTTTGGATATTTTCTCCAGGTATGTCGGTGTGTTGGGAAATGAGCTAGCAGTTAGACAGGCCGGTTCTGCACCACTTGGTGGTGAACTGATATATGACAAGACAGATGTTGGGAAGGCCCTTTGGGAGTGAGTGAACAGTGTGGAGAATATACTTCCTAGATATTTAAGTTAGTGATTGCTGATAGTTTCTCTACATTTCCATGTATTTTTTTTACAGATAGGAAACAATCAAGATGGCTACATATACCAGTTATGTTGCTGGGGCAGTAATTCTGGCCATGGTGACTGTGCTGCTGGTGAAGTTGATTGAATCATTCAAGTCTTTCAGCAGAAGAAGAGCTCTGTACAAGAAGTTTCCTCAAAGACCTGCTAATTTCCTATTTGGACATTTGCTTGAGGTTAATAATTTTTATATATTTTTATATTTAAAAAAGGGTATATAAAAGATATACAATCAAATTCATTTCATTTGGTTATATCATTTGACTTCCAGTCAGTTTGGAGAATAGGCAGAGTTTACTGTTTGTGGGAAGTTTTTGCTTCCGAAAATAGTTTGCCATTGCATTTTCCTCCATATACAGACTGAACAGATATATTTCCTTTGCCTGATACTGTGAGCTGCGGATTTTATTTTTAATGCATTTTTTACTGTCTAACAAGACTTTTCTTGTGAAGCAGAGATTCAGAAAACGGCGAGTGGTCTATTGCCACGGAGCTGGTGATGCTATAAATGATTATTTACATATGAAACTACTGATCTTTTTTACTTGTTGCCTCCATCGATGATGAACTGCTTTTCTTGTGTTGGACTGTTTGCATTGGTACTTCTGATGGCTGTGCATGTGTATGCATTTGGGTTTGCTGAGACTGCATATGTGTACATTTTTCCACAAGGGACAGTGAAGGACTTTCTGTGTGATTTCTATGGGTTGACCTGCTATGATGTTAGAACTGCAGTTACGTGATATCGAATATGGCTTAGTTTCTCTAGCAGAGCAGCTGTTCATTGAAAGTGTCAGACAGAGCATGTATTTCCATACTATTGAAAAGATTTCTATTTGTCCCTTAACTGTTGTACTTAAGTACTGTCTTAATAGGCCCTGTATTATTAAGAAATGCTACATATAACGCAGAATGTGACTAGAAAGCTTAACGAAGGGAAAGCTTTCTTGTCACATTTTGTGCTATGTAAGAAATACTAATTTCTTGAAATCAGCTTGACTGCAGTCACTCCCTGTATGTGGCGCAGTGATTTATGTCACATGCGTGAGGGGAAGTTAAGTCCAACATGATGTGTATTAGGAGATACTCCGTACGTCACTCGTGGCGCCAGTCCTTTACTATCCTGGTTTGTACGGAACCTCAAGCACCAGACCCCTACAGCACGTCCTCGCGTCCGTGACGCCCACGGATAATGTCTCAAATGAGCATTAACAGAGCTGTCAGGGGATCTCGGAGTTTGGCGGCCCACAGAGGTGATTGTCCTTGTGGCTCTCATCAGCCAGCGCCCCAAACGCTTGGGTGAAAAATGTTATCAAAACTCACCAGGAACATGAGTAGGTTTGACAAAAGTACAGCTAAAATTACAACAAACCCTGGTTAAAAGACCTGCTGAGTAAAGAGAACATGGCTCAATGCTATCCTCGGTTAATTCTCAGTGTCGTCGTCACCCATGCGCTGAGGTGCACCACAACAGCAACCATACATGGGCTGGCCATCCTTGTGCATCCTCGGTTGGGCCCCAGTGTCGTCGTCACCGCGCTGTGGTACACCACAACAGCAACCTCCATCGGATGGCTAAGCCTAAATGTCGACAAAACCTAGATCATACGGATCAAAATCTGACCATCAAAATTTGCACTCTGGAACTGAAAAAGGCAGAATGTCCACACCCTAAGACCCCACTTCGCTCGAGTGTTGGGACAAAACTGATAACGATATGCCTGATCAGGATGTGAAATTCTGTCGGGCTAATGTAACCTATCTGTGTGGTCCACAAAAGTCCAAAACCCACGGGCTGCTCCCCGCTGACTTCCAGAGGGCGCTAAGCCCCTGTCGAGCGGGAGGCCTGATACGGTTGTGAGGTTTAAGCAGGCATGTGCGGGACGTTGACGATTACTTGGTTGAGCCAAGAAACCAGAGAGCCATGTGTCCGGCTCTGCAATACATGGAAGCCTCTGTGGATGGCAGGGAATGCCCATGATCTGCCCTGCCTTCCTGAGGGCCAAACGTCCAAGGGGCTGCCCAAAGGGGTACTCCGGGGGCAATACCCGCGGCGAGGAGGGAAAAGGGGACACCCACAAATGGCAAAGTCTGACCCCCCCCAAAACAATGGACGTCACCCCAGAAATAGGCCTGACGTTTCCTTCGAATCGGGTACATGCCCAAGAGGCAGGAATGAAAAAAAGGTTGTACACGCAAAAATCAGGTCCAGGGAAAACCAAAAGTCCAGCGGACGATTAACGGGGCCTTCCATGGAAATTTCCCGCGGGTTCGTGAAAAAAAAAAAAAAAAAAAATCCCCGTATTAAAAAAATTCTTGCCCCCCAAAAAAATTCCTCCCCCTCCCAAAACAGCAGGGATCAAAACTTATGAAGTTCCCCAAAAAAAGAGGATATTGGGTAAACCCGGGTTTTTAGAACAAAAGAAGGCCCCCTGGATTTGGCCAAGGTGGTTCCCACCTTTCCACAAGTTTAAATTGGCGAGGGGTAATACTCCCCACCTTCCCCCAAGTTTTTTAAATAGGAGGTTTGGGTT
>CAJHNH020002494.1:65000-105992 GCA_905116865.2 Candidula unifasciata | reverse complement strand
TTAAAAAAAAAAAAATAGTCAGGAAGCTGAAATCCCCCTTATGAAATTTAGAAGGGGCAAAACGGTTTTTAAAAAAAACTATGCGGGTGTTCTTTTAAAAAAAATATGCGTTGATTTTTGTTTTTTCATTCAGAATTTTAGTAATAAGTGTCCCATTTCTCATAAATAATATTAATGGGATTAACTAGCACGTTTGGGCCCTCTTGATAACCACAACCCCCCCCCCCCCCTTCCCACACGCCCCCCTTTAAAAGGGAGAAGCAAGTAAACTCGTTTCCGCCATTTACCATTTTTTTGTGGGTTTTTTTTTTTTAAAAGAGAAAAAAAAGAAATTTTTTTAGAAGAGAAAGAAGGGGATAAGTTTGTTTTTTAACAAAAAAAAGAAAGGAGAAAAAGACAAAAGAAAAATACAAAAGACAACAAAAAAAGAAGAAAGAAGGCAATAAAAATTTTTTTTTTGTAAGAAAGAAAAAAAGATTTTTTGTTTCCTTACCGTTGCCTATTCTCTAGGCAACAATCATTGTTGCAATGACACAATACAATTAAAAATGGTGGGAGAGGGGCGGGGGGTGTCTGGATATAATTACTTGCAACGTACATTCCTTTGTTCTTACCCTCTTGCTACGGATGCGTCTTCAGAATTCACTACTTCTTACAACATATCTGCAGATTCATGTACTACTTGCGCTTTACAAAAGGTTACATATATATATAGTATATATATATATATTATCATAATATAATATATATATATCTATCTCTATATATATATATATATATATATCTATTATCACACCACTGTTTAGGTTACCTGTTGCAAACCCTACTATTTCGGTTTACTCACTGCTCCAGAAAGTCACAGAAATATGCATCTCGAATGTAAAACGCAACGAAGTATATGAAATTACAGTCTGTATGTTAGAAACAATTCAGTTTGTAAAAGCAGAACATAGTTTATGAGTTTGTAGTCTGTACGTAGTCTGCTCTGTGGCTAAGTCGATGCGAACGCTTCGCTTCGTAATGCCGGGATGCCAGGTTCGATCCCAGCTGCGGGCCTTGCGTTGGTTTCGACAGTGGTATCAAGAAAGCCGACCGTCCAGAGGCAATGGCAAACTATTGGATGTAAATTGCCTAGAAAAACCACACAACAGCCAGAGGCTGTTAAGGTTGGTTCTGCAACGTCATGTAAAGGATACGCAACTAACAGTCTGTACGAGAAAAAAAATACTTGAATATGCAGCTCGATTGTAAAGCGCAACAAAGTATATGAAATTACAGTATGAATGCAAGAAACAACTCAGTACATGAAAATACCGCCTGGTTTAAGGCACAACGAAGCACGTGAATTTGCAGTCTGTATGTAAGAAATAATGTAATACTTGATTTGAACAACGAGTCATGGCACAATGGTAGAATTTTAACCCTAAATTTTGCTCGGGCAGCGCCTTAGGCTACTCTTTAAGATTTCTATATGCCAAGGACTTGTTTTTGTGCCCTACAATACACTAGGGCATCCGATCTTACTACCCCAAAACTAGAGGAAATTACCCCAATTACTAGAAGTCCACGTAAAAAAAAAAAGCCTTTATTAAGCCTGAACCCAGGACTTCCAGCACTCCAGGCAGACGACATGTCCCGAGACCACTCAGCCCCTCTGAAAAATGTAACCGTTTGTAAAGCGAAACTTAGCACACGAATCTGCATTATGTTACAAGAAGTAAATTAATTCTTGAATACGCAATCCGTATGCGAGAGGGTAAGAAACAAACAAAAAATGTACTTTCAACCATTATTATATCTCAGACCCCCCTCATTTTTTTTATTTGTTCATCCCAACAATTATAGTTGCCTAGAGAAGTAGACAACGTCTAAGGTAAAATGGCGGAAACGAGTGTTACTTGCTTCTCCTTTAGGGGGATCGGGATAAGGGTAGGGGGCTGTGGTCCTCAAGAGGCCTAAGACGTGGGTAATAATAATAACTATTATTATCATTATGTGTTGAATGACACACTTAATATACGATAATATATCTTAAATAAAATAACATGTATCAACACATTTTATAAAAAAGAACCCATGCATAGTTATAAAAACCGTTAGCCTCTCATATAATTTCTTTAGGGGCCTTTCAGTTCCCTCAATATTTTTCGGTTGGGGAAAGGGGGAGGGGGATATGCTTGAGCTCTAAAGTTCCGACGCCCAGAGTCCTCGTGCATCTAACGTGTCGAAGAAACAAAGATCTCTTTCTTATATGTGCAGACAAATAAATAACAGTCCGTATTCACCTTTCATTTAGGTTATTTCATTTCCGTAGGAACCTACGCATAGCAACCTGATCACGCTGGAAATTAGCACGTCTAATGAGTCAACACGAGAATAATGCGAAATCAAAGAACTTGGCAGACCTTGCTTAATTTTCACTGGCAGAAAAACTCACGAGAGAACGTCAAAAATGTTGCGTGCAATCAGTAATGACCTGAAATGCCGTGCGTGCTTGATGGAACATATCTTGTTAGGGAAAGACACTTGACGGCGAGTTTATAGCTTAGACAACGTAGTGGTTGCCATGAGACGCTGTTGTGGCCCACGTTCGTTGCTCCTGGCACATGCGTTGAGTCATACACTGGGGCAAACAAGTAAAAATGCGTGTCACGGAAGCAATTAGCAGAAACAAAACATACAGATTTTAAAGCTACTGTTCATTTTAAATTCTTTCAGTTCTTTTTATTCTTTGTCTTGTTGTTGCTATTGTTTCTCTTGTTATTGTCCTTTGTCTAGTTCGTCAGCTTTTCCTACTCTTAATACTTCCTCCCCTCCTGCTCCTCTTTGTGACGTGACGGTGGTTTAAATGTTTATAATGTTGAGTAGGAATGTTCCTCTCAACACATTCCCTCCACCAGATTAACGGACACTATAATCTGAGCTATGTTGCTCCTCAGACACAGTCCTTGGATACCCAAGAAACAACCATATTGGCTCGTTAAGTACTTGTGCAACAATTAGCTGCACTTGGTACCCACAAGAGAATGGCAAGGAATTTTTTTAGATGTCCTATCATACTTAATGAATAATTAAACAGGGCAAGTGATTCCTCCGTCATCTACCTTCTCCCGTTTTATGAATAATTAAAGAATTATTATATTATTGAGCCCCCACCAAATATTATTCTATCTTAACAGTTTACTTAAACATGTAAGAACAGACATTTGGAATTTAAACAAACTATGTAGTTTAAAAACTTGACATACAGCTTTATTTACTACAATGAAATTCCCAGTTTGTTGATTTACACAAACAGTGACTGGTTACGTAAAGAGGTTATAAGCGTCAGCGAGACGAACAGCTCGGGGTTTAGAGTGGTATGATAATGATGATAATAGGTTAACATAAAGGGGTTAACTCAACTTATAAGCCTCTGACAGCCGTGAGGAACTGTCAAGCTTGTCCAACTCTTCCTTGCCTGTTGTCTGCCTGTTTCAGCTTATTCTCCACTTCATCCCCACCTCGTTCTCCACCTGGTTCTCCACCTGGTTCCCAGCTGGCCGAGTCTAACACATTGTAGGCTACTTCATGGACTGATTGTCACACATGGGCGCTGTAATCATGGAAACAAAACACATACGTGTAGTATCTTGACTTACACTAAGAATACATGTATCAATTAATACAACATATAATAATAAGATATAGCCCATCACTCATCCTCATATTCCACATCCTCTCCAGTCTAGTCTGAAGGTCTTTTGTCTTACATGGGCGTCACATATCCTGCCTTCCTCAAATGCTATGTCATGATAGTTGACTTTCTAAGTCTGTGTCCCGTCTTCACTCAGACTTCGAATTGGCTGACATAGATTTGACATAAACATGTGGCGCAGGTTATGTGCTGAAAACGCAAACCAATTTATATGTGTGCACGCTGTCCTGAATATTATCTTTCAGTGACAGTGAATTCTATACACCCATCATTCTTCCCCTGAGGTTATAAATCCCCTGTTCAGGTGAACACATTAGGTGAGCACATGGTGGGCACACAAAACGTAGCAGCATCCCTGCACATATTTGGGCATCATTTCCCACAGTCCCAACTCATATTTTGGCTGATCGTGAAAACAATATAATTACATTTCATTATAGCAAATGTCATTGTTCACATCTTATTTTATACACATGAAAACATACAATGAAAAACATGTGACACAAACATACAAGAAATAGGAATAGTTTAGCAGTTCCCTAACTGAGATACTGAATATTCACACAGAACTATTTCAAGCAGAATGTGCAGACAATTAGGAAAAAGGTAGTATAGACTAAGCTTAACTCCCTAACCTAAGTATACAAGATTAAAATTAATATTTTCTCTCACCTGGGAACTTTTCCATCAATCGCCAAATCAGAATGCGACTGTAAAATTACCTTCACGTCGATCTGTTTGTTTGCCGGCAGGCTGCGATTAATGACGGAAATTCCACAGGCTCGAAGTATAAGTATCATCTATTGTCCAAATTAAACTCTCCTCCCTTTCCTGAGTTCTTACCCAACCCTCAAGATGATGGCTTAAGCTCCTCCTCCGAAGTACCTATCAAATCACATTAGCTAACAAGTGACCTGTCACTCACAGTGAACGGCCTACAGTACGACCTTGACCAAGATAAAACATTCCTAATTGCCAAACACCTGTTCTCTCTAGTCTTACACTGACGTGTGAAACTTTAAACTTCTCGGCTCCACCATGTCTAGCGTCTACTCAATTCCCCTGTTCAAAAGGGCCCGCTCAGGCTGTGTTAGGAGATAACATTCTGACACTGGCGTGAGAATCAAACCTACACCCCTAGTCTCATCAAAAGTCTGTTCAAAGCAGTCTGGTCATAAGATAACATTTATGACATGGGCATGTGAAAGGGAATTCCTAGCTACAGTGTAAAGTTTTAGGTAATATTACCCAAGGTTGGGTCGCTTTGTCTGGACTAAGGACTGGAAACATTTAAATCAATACGGTTTAAAGTAACATTTGGTTTAAGGGCAAAGTCTCTTGTCTCTCAATAACCAGAAGAACTTATTACAAGTACTAACTTCTGGAATCACTGAGATCGTTTCGTGACAGGCCCTCCGTTAAGTTGGTCGCAGGCACTAAGACCAATTTTACGATACTCAGTGATTCCCAAGAATGTTAGTACAACCTGTCATCTCCAGTATTGTTCCAGTATTCCTTGTGGAATCGTGATGTCCTGCATCGATATACAGTCACCAATTGTCCCTCATTCCAGGCTAAGTCCTTAGTCCTAGAATCATGTGGGTATTCCGAGCAGCCGCTCCGTAATATCCATTTATCTGGAGGTTTCTTCTCCCACAGGATAAGAATCGATCTCCGCTTCAACAATGGGATTCCTCGACATCGTTGACTGACAATCCCTGTCCAATTTCCTCCTAGCTTCGCCACGCCCTATTAGCATAGGGAGGGCCTGAAGTGCTCTCCGAAAAGGATGAGTTGTAGTCAGGTAGGATTTTCTTTTCCTACATCTACAGATCCTGAAAAAATCTGTCACTAATCTCCTCTCAAATTGAGGGATATAGTCACTCATCATGACAGCATGCCGTGAGTGCAACTGACCACTGACAATTTCTTGAAGGAGTGTCCACTTGTTTCCTCCTCGGTGCATCCTATCCCTTTTACAAATTGTCCGGTGGAATTCTCTTTCATTAAGATCAGTCCAGAATCAGAGCACGAAAATCAAGTCAGGGGGTACAGTCAAATCATTAGGAAACTCAGGGTTTCCTGCAGACAGTAAAGTGGCATTTCTTCGCAATGAAGTTTCCACTATCAGCTGAGATACCCCTGTCACTTCCTTCGAAGCGAAGAGTAAATACAAGACCAGAATGTTGGGGTTCCCTACTACTAATGGCTTGTTCCGCTTCAGGTCCCTTCATCAGAAGTATCCCTGTCGCCCCAGCTGTACAGGATAGAGACAATTTGTCTCCCTGCACACAAGAAGTACCTTCTTCTTCATCAATGGCAAACATTTCTGTCTGTCCAGTATCAGAGTGCACAGGACTTGCAGCAATGTCCTGTTTACTCGCTGTCTCTAAGGTCGTCAAGAACTTAAAAGAACTATCCTCCTTATCTGTTATCTCCGCCCTGGTCTGGCTTTCACATACCAAGTCTAGTGGAGGCAAATAAGGGGATTTGTCGCTACCGTCGCAGTCAACTACTTTGGGCGAAAAGTCAGAACTAACTATTTCTATTTTGTATGCAATCGCATCAAGGGAAATAGGGAAACAGGTTTAGTGTTATTCCCTACATTAGTCTGCTTTACTTCTTCTTCTTGTTTGGAAGGACCAAAGGGATTATGGGAGTTGGGTAAGTCTTTGCCCTCGTCCTCATTAATGGCTGGTGTGCCAGTCGAATCAGTATGTCGACGGTCAGAACAGTTATCACGCTTGTGATTACTGAGGGGTGTGCTCTCATATATCTCATCTGAGATAATGGGAGTAAGGGGTTCCAGCAATGTAGATCCGGTCCCTTTTGAAGATTTCTGTTTCTTACTCCATCTTTTCCTTTTAGGCTTAAGAATGGAAGTAAATGGGGCCAGCAATGTAGATCCGGTCATCCCTACAGAAAAGTTCTTCTTAATGTCAGCTCTGTCCCTATTAGGAATAAGAGGGGTGGGGCAAGGTCGTGGGTGGTCTATTACTTCATCACTTGATGAGGTACCTTTTGGCAAAATAGTACACACCTCTCCATTGAGAGAGTGAGTCCCAGACCTTTCTACCAGAGTGTCAGTATGGGAGTTGTCAGTTCCCTCAACTACCCTAATAGTGTTCTCACCGTTCCCTGTGTCTAACTGCAGTTCTCTATTCGTCTGCCTAAGTCGATAGTTATGCAGCTTTTCTTTAAAAAGCCTCATTCTTTCACTAGCTGCCTCCTCTAGGAGTTGCAACTTTCTAGCATCTTCTTCTTCTTCAATTTGCCGCATTCTCTCTTCTTCTAGCCTCTCCGCTGCGTGACGGGCAAGCATCGAGTCATATTCTTCTTTCTCCAACTGGCGCTTCTTCTCTGCAGCATTACGGGCACTCATGTAATCGAAAGTATCCATATGGCCTTTAACAAATGATTCTAACTGTGCTCCTACTCTACCCTCACCTATCCCGCACTTCCTTACATCTTTTAGGAACTCGGTGCGTAAGTCCATTATATCTTATTAGATCTATCTAGAGATAAATAAAATACTACCCCGAGTCCAGATTAGAAGAATATATCAGAGCAAGGTAAACTGGGCAAGAGAGTAGCCTATGACAGCCGCACAAAGATGTAAATGAATCAAAGTTGCCTACCAGACTGACAGCTGATAGAATAGTATAGCAGCACAGAGGATACACCAATAAATGATATGATGTGATTTTACATTCAGTCACTAAGCATAAGTATCAATGATATGATGTCAACATAAAATGCTCTACAATCTATATCAAATTATGAAACATGCAAGCAAATATAATAATCAACATTAAAATTTACTAAATAAACAATAATCAATGGTTATGAAGTGATCAATGATAAGACATGATACTATCCATTTATTTATTTTAGTAAAAAGTTATTTATTACTCTGTACTCTCTCCCCAAGTATAAATTACTAATTTTGATTTAGACTATACTGGCAGAAGAGTTAAAGTTAAATTTTAAAAATTTACTTTCATTAGTCTAGGAGTAATTAGCCCCGTCCAAATCTCGGCGAGCTCGCCAGTGTGACGTGACGGTGGTTTAAATGTTTATAATGTTGAGTAGGAATGTTCCTCTCAACACATTCCCTCCACCAGATTAACGGAACTATAATCTGAGCTATGTTGCTCTCAGACACAGTCCTGGATACCCAAGAAAACAACCATATTGGCTCGTTAAGTACTTTAACATTAGCTGCACTTGGTACCCACAAGAGAAGGCAAGGAATTTTAGATGTCTATCATACTTAATGAATAATTAAACAGGGCAAGTGATTCCTCCGTCATCTACCTTCTCCCGGTTTTATGAATAATTAAAGAATTATTATATTATTTGAGCCCCCACCAAATATTATTCTATCTTAACAGTTTACTTAAACATGTAAGAACAGACATTTGGAATTTAACAAACTATGTAGTTTAAAACTTGACATACAACTTTATTTACTACAATGAAATTCCCAGTTTGTTGATTTACACAAACAGTGACTGGTTAACGTAAAGAGGTTATAAGCGTCAGCGAGACGAACAGCTCGGGGTTTAGAGTGGTATGATAATGATGATAATAGGTTAACATAAAGGGGTTAACTCAACTTATAAGCCTCTGACAGCCGTGAGGAACTGTCAAGCTTGTCCAACTCTTCCTTGCCTGTTGTCTGCCTGTTTCAGCTTATTCTCCACTTCATCCCCACCTCGTTCTCCACCTGGTTCTCCACCTGGTTCCCAGCTGGCCGAGTCTAACACATTGTAGGCTACTTCATGGACTGATTGTCACATGGGCGCTGTAATCATGGAAACAAAACACATACGTGTAGTATCTTGACTTACACTAAGAATACATGTATCAATTAATACAACATATAATAATAAGATATAGCCCATCACTCATCCTCATATTCCACATCCTCTCCAGTCTAGTCTGAAGGTCTTTTGTCTTACATGGGAGTCACATATCCTGCCTTCCCTCAAATGCTATGTCATGATAGTTGACTTTCTAAGTCTGTGTCCGTCTTCACTCAGACTTCGAATTGGCTGACATAGATTTGACATAAACATGTGGCGCAGGTTATGTGCTGAAAACGCAAACAATTTATATGTGCACGCTGTCCTGAATATTATCTTTCAGTGACAGTGAATTCTATACACCCATCATTCTTCCCCTGAGGTTATAAATCCCCTGTTCAGGTGAACACATTAGGTGAGCACATGGTGGGCACACAAAACGTAGCAGCATCCCTGCACATATTTGGGCATCATTTCCCACAGTCCCAACTCATATTTTGGCTGATCGTGAAAACAATATAATTACATTTCATTATAGCAAATGTCATTGTTCACATCTTATTTTATACACATGAAAACATACAATGAAAAACATGTGACACAAACATACAAGAAATAGGAATAGTTTAGCAGTTCCCTAACTGAGATACTGAATATTCACACAGAACTATTTCAAGCAGAATGTGCAGACAAATTAGGAAAAGGTAGTATAGACTAAGCTTAACTCCCTAACCTAAGTATACAAGATTAAAATTAATATTTTCTCTCACCTGGGAACTTTTCCATCAATCGCCAAATCAGAATGCGACTGTAAAATTACCTTCACGTCGATCTGTTTGTTTGCCGGCAGGCTGCGATTAATGACGGAAATTCCACAGGCTCGAAGTATAAGTATCAATCTATTGTCCAAATTAAACTCCTCCCTTTCCTGAGTTCTTACCCAACCCTCAAGATGATGGCTTAAGCTCCTCCTCCGAAGTACCTATCAAATCACATTAGCTAACAAGTGACGTGTCACTCACAGTGAACGGCCTACAGTACGACCTTGACCAAGATAAAACATTCCTAATTGCCAAACACCTGTTCTCTCTAGTCTTACACTGACGTGTGAAACTTTAAACTTCTCGGCTCCACCATGTCTAGCGTCTACTCAATTCCCCTGTTCAAAAGGGCCCGCTCAGGCTGTGTTAGGAGATAACATTCTGACACTGGCGTGAGAATCAAACCTACACCCCTAGTCTCATCAAAAGTCTGTTCAAAGCAGTCTGGTCAGGAGATAACATTTATGACATGGGCATGTGAAAGGGAATTCCTAGCTACAGTGTAAAGTTTTAGGTAATATTACCCAAGGTTGGGTCGCTTTGTCTGGACTAAGGACTGGAAACATTTAAATCAATACGGTTTAAAGTAACATTTGGTTTAAGGGCAAAGTCTCTTGTCTCTCAATAACCAGAAGAACTTATTACAAGTACTAACTTCTGGAATCACTGAGATCGTTTCGTGACACTCTTGTTCCTTCTTCTTCTTCTTTTTCATCACCATCTTCTTCTTCTCCTCTTCCTCCTTCTCTGCCTTCTCCTGCCAGTCCTACTTTATATTCAAATCCTGTTTATGTGCACACGTATTGGTGAGTGGAGACGTGAGTGTGTGTACATGTGCATTGTGCGCTTCACTAGTCAATCATGTGGTAATGTTTGAAAGAAAGAAGACATAATTGCTTGTAGACGGTTTTCAGAACATTATATATCATGCCTACATATCAAAGTTATTCAAATCATTGACATGCCTTGGCTGCGTTGTTAACAGTTTCAAACTGTTAGCAATTTAGTTCTCACGAAGCGAACTGATTGCCCACATCCGAAGGAGATAGTTTACATTCTTTAGTCATGTCATAAAAAGGAGACAAATGGCATACATCGTCACAGAGGGAAGAGAGTAAGAGGAAGACTGAGAGAGAAGAAGATAGACAGTTTGCCATTTTGGCATGGAGATTCATCAGTGTCAGAACTGATTGATAGTACATGAGACAAAAAGATTGTGGATATACACTAGATTTGATGGAGTTATGCAGGAGACAGCCAGAAAGTGGCCTGTAATGATGATTAATTAAAACAAAGACTAAGTCTTTAGCGGGTTGGTCCTGCAAACTAAATGACTGTCACCTCACTCCTGGGACAGAGGAGAAGAAAGTAAGACTAACACATCAAGATGGTAAGCATAGACAGGACATATGTGTGCAGCTTGTTGTCAAGCAAACGGAAGGCAGCAGTGACTGCCTCATCTCCATTCTCAAACTAGTCATTGTAATGTCATATGCTAGGCGTTGTTAGGCTAAAGGTATTTCCAGGAAATTTCCTAGTATCAGTATTAGGCTTGGTCACTTGGTATCCCAGTTAGTTAGAAAGGATTCCCCCTTCGAATGGACTTCTAATAAATAATTTTCTAATACAATGGTGGCTTTGGTGTAACCACAATACTAATTTTTGTTAAAGTTTTTTTTTTTTTTTAGTGTGTCAGCTAAAAAAGGCAGTATCGGCGTTTCGAGAGTCATCATCATGTAGCAGGTCCTTTGCAGAACGTCGCTCTCATAACAGTCTGCCTGAAAGAAACTTCGTCTCTCGCCAGTTCTCCCGCCTCATGAATTTTCATACTCAAGGAGTCACTTATATCCTGTGCCCATCTTTGTGTCGGTCGGCCCCTGAATCTCCTTCCTGGTACCATGTCTTCTGCCATAATTTTTTCCAATCCGTCGTGGCGCTTGATATGAACAAAATATTTCAGCTTCCGAGACAGGATACTGTTTATTAGCTAATCTTCCTTGATGTTCAGATTTTTCAAGATGTCAGTATTTCTCCTCTTCTTTGTCCAAGGTACTCTGAGAATCTGTCTATAGCATTTCAGCTCAAAAGCCCCTATTCTCTTTCTTAAGGACTATTTATATAAATTGTTTTATTAGGTTACGTTTGTCGGACTTGTGCATGCTTTGGCTCTTTTGTTAAGTATGTCTTCTTGTAGGAGAATTACCCACTGAATAAGAATGCAACCATTTAACAGACGCAACAAATTCAGGACCGATGAAGTAAAAGAACGCAAAGCTAACGGTACTGCCATGCGTATGCACTGTACTAACAAGTAACAATGTAAAGCTTTTACACCCTTATGTTACAATCACACTATTTGTTTTTTCTGTTAACATAGTTGTCCTGCATGTTCAGCCAGAATCATTTGTTTAATTACTATACTGATATTTTTCAAATTGAAAACGTATCTACTGTCTGTAAGAGAAAATGATATTGTGTGACATAGTCCTGAGCCAGTACATGAAAAATAGCAATATTCCAGAGCCATGTATGTTTCGCCACTCCCTTACATTTCTTGTGCACGTGTCAAGAAGATTGAAAATATCCATGCTTGACTTCTCTTAATGATCACGTTTCCGCTCCTTGTTAAGCTATCTGAAGCTTTTCAGCATCTGCTAGAAGAAAAAATATTTCTTGATTTTTGCTAAATCAGCAGTGTGCTGCCTTCAAATTGAACATACAGCGTCCTCTTTTTTTTTTTTGCATAATAAAACAGAGGCAAAATTTAATTAATCTTGTTTCGCGTTTACAGCGACCTTTTTTTTAAAACTGTTAATTGCTGAAGTTGGTTATCATTTTGATGTTTTCAATGTCCTACAATCAATATCTTCAAAGGAAACCGCCAGCTCCATACAAAATTAATGACAATATGTTTACTGGTTGAGACCTAGAGATTTCTGCCGCAAATTATGAGCAATTTATGAAATTCATTAACTGATGCATTTAGTTGGGTATTGTACTATTTTGTTTTATGTATTTTCGAGGTTCATTAGATTCGTCTTTATTTTCATCATCATCATCATCATCAACTTCTTCTTCTTCTTCTTCTTCTTCTTTTTCTTCTTCTTCTTCTTCTTCTTCTTCTTCTTCTTCTTCTTCTTCTTCTTCGACTTCTTCTTCTTCTTCTTCTTCTTCTTCTTCTTCTTCTTCTTCTTCTTCTTCTTCTTCTTCTTCTTCTTTTTTTTCTTCTTCTTCTCTTCTTTCTCCAACTCCTTCTCAATCTGCTACTATTCCTTTCTCTTCTTCAATCATTACCTTTATTAATTCACCGTTAATTGTGTTTCATAATGTTTCGTCGATTTGGAATTCCTCGTTAGTAGTGTACTTTTAGTAGTGCAGGCTATTTCATAAGTGAACCAACATATTTTCGTAGCCGGCTTACAGGGAATATGTTTATCAGTGTACTTTTTGCGTCCGCATGTGCATAGTAATGGAGCAGGAGACTAAACTTACGCGTGTGTTTAATCCATCTGTTCTGCGCCGTGCTGATGGCAAGAACATTTCGCTGATCCAGTCTTATCATCGTTCCTGTGTTAATTCTGCGTCCAGTTTTCTTAACTAGTCAACTAGTAAAACTTTTTTGTAGTAGTTATTATAATATAACATAACCCTTGCCAGTTAACCTGGTCATAACCCTTGTCAGTTAACTTGGTCAGTATATATATATATATATATATATATATATATATATATATATATATATATATATATATATATATGTGTGTGTATGTATGTATGTATGTATGTATTATGTATATATATATATATATGTGTGTATGTATGTATGTATGTATGTATTATGTATATATATATATATATATATATATATATATATATATATATATATATATATATATGGCTAACTGACACTCGATTGCGATGTTTTACTTTAAAATATACCAAAATAACCTCCTAATCCAGTAAGGACTCACACAAATTACACCAATTCATCAGAAAAGTCTGTCAATGCGTTTAACAATTTAATGATTACAAGAAGCATGGCTCAATTCTGACGGCGGACTGTTAAATTTCGGACAAAGGTACATATTTTTTACCATGGAAGAGATACAGAACCTATTCACCACCCCCTCCTTTTTTTAAAAAAGACAGCGGTGGTATATTGTAGTTGAAAGGTATTTGTGGAGACAGCACATACTTTTAAAAAAAAATACATATTTATACATTAACAAAGAAACCTTTACAAACAGCGAAGAGCTTTCCTGAATCACAACACCATGAATGATATCAGCCATTAGAATATAATTCGGAAAATCGAGCCAAATACTCTTTCTAATTTAACCCCACCCCCCGAATCTTCCTAGGTGCTTTCAAGTAAAAAGAACATGAATTTTTATAGGCCTATATGCCCTCTCTGGTGGTCAGTATCAGGCCGTCACTATTACTTCCCAGGACATTCTCCACTAGGTTGGCTCGACCTAGATGCCTTAGTTCAATTACAACATTTCTTTGCGTTTTGAGCCCACACCTTCGGACTGGCAGGCATGAGTCTAGCCACTGAGCTACAGTAGCTCCTTTGGTGTGTATTATTAAAAAATGCAGAGCTTTTATAGTAGATAGACATATTCTGGAATAGCGTTCTTTCGATATGTTCTCTGGTGTATGCGGGTACGCTGGGAAATAAAGAGTCATACACGCTGGCTGGTTATGCACCAGCGGGTGGTGAATTTTTACATGACAAGCTAGATGTGGTTATAGCCCTATGGGAGCTATTAAACAAAGCAGATGCTCGAACAGATCATTAAGGTCCTAAGAGGATGGTAAATATGTCAGTGACCAGGGAATCTAAACACTCTACACTCAGAGGAAAGGTAAGAGAGACATACAATCAAATGCTACTGACACCAGAAAAATTAGTACTTTTCACTGCCTGCTGATGATAAGGACAAAGCGATTATAGGAGTGCTGTGGTGTCAGTTCTTAAATCAACATTCATCACATATTATAGAAAGAAGATGTTGTTCTGCAATAATACCTTATCCCGATTACCACCTGTTTAGACAGATCTAACTGTGAAAGCTGGTATCTTCTCTTGTTTGATTTAGAGTACATTACTTTCAATCATAATTGTGTGTTCCACGAGAGCTTAAACGCAGAATAATTGTCAGTGCTGGAGTTGTATATGGTGGCCAAAGCGGCTTTTCAAACATCTCACAAAGACAACTCTGTGGGTATATACGATGCTTGATCATATTTAGCTACATAATATTACATCATATGTACACAAGAATATCTATTCTGTTGCAGCTTCAATAGACAAGTCTTTCATCACAACAATATTGTCTCCATCTTCTTCTTAAAGTCAATACCGTGTGGCGTTGCTAGTCATGTCTATCTCTGAACTTCTGTCTCGTGTACTTGCAGTCAACTCTGATACAGATGCCATGATGTTAAAGTGTCAAGCATCTTTCCCCTCGGTTTCCCTCTGCCTCTCCTACCCTCTTAGTTTCCTACTGAGACAATGTAATCCTTTTTTCTCCTTTTAATTACATGTCCAAAGAATGTAGATTGCCTCTTTTTAAAGGGGCCTAATCCTGGTTTAAGTGCCTAAAATAAATTCCTTTAAAAAAAGTGTTTATTGATTACAAATATATATTTCATCTACAGTAAACCATCGTTAACAGGAATTCAAAGAGACCAAAAAGCTAGTTCGTGTTAAACAAATCATGCTAACTGGGGACTAATAACAACAATACTTCCCTACTGGAACAACAATTTCGTTTATGTTAAATGAGTGTTCTTCTTCAAAGAGTTCATTTAAACGATATTTTCTTGGATTATGGCATGTATAAACACAATTTGAAAATGGAACTGTACATTTTTAGTAGGGGAGGGGACAGATTAGCATCTCTGCAGACTTTGGGGAATAAGCGATTCTCCCTAAAATTATGTAGTTAACTAAGCCCCCAGGTCCTGGCATCCGTGGCAATATTCAGCCCAGAAACTTTATTTGCGTAGCCTACAGCTTTCTCCGAATGTGTTCACTTAGATTTCAAGACTCACTGACCTACAAAATAATAATACCATAACACAGCGTCCAAATTCTCCGCCTACATCTACAGTCACAGGTCATCCACAGACAGCAATCCACGTTCAATCCACGTATCCTCAACCCGCAAATACGGTCGATCTCAAGCTTTGTCTTACTACTAGTGTATTCTCGGAGGACATGAGAATAGATGGGTAAATAAAAACACGATACCAACGGGCTAGTGCACTTATATATTAACAGACACCGTTATTAATACATCCAAACATAAGAACGGGCGTCAAGAAACAGATTATAGACAGCATATTCATACCAACACTGTGCCACCAGTGAGACAACTAGACAACTTTTCTCAACATAAGCACAAAACGGACAAGGAAAAAAGGACCTTAAAATACTTAAAATAACTTAGTTTAGAAAAAAAAAGAAGAAGTCACAGCAATGGAATAACAAAGGCCACGCCCTCATTAATCGTGACCGAGTCAGAAGCGCGGTAACGTAATAGCCAGGCGCTGGCTCGAAAAGCCTTGGGATTGAATCGGCATTGAGGCAGTTTTGTTATAAATGAAACAGTGTTCTGAGGTCTAAAAGGCCTAAATTTAGAACCAGGAAATGTCCTGGAAAGTAAAGGCAGCTGGTGTAATGTTGACCACATTAATTGATTCAGTTAACTGGTCTTGTGATCCCAGTATATTTGAGCTTATGTCAGTTCGTTTGAGTTAGAACCACATTTCTATTGATACTGACAGCAGCGAGTCAAAGAAGAATAGTAATCCAAAATAGAACTAGTGTCGCCAGCCATCAATGCTGGAGGACTCACTACAGAGGGATTTCGTGTCAATTAGCCAAAGAATAATATGGGGAGTAAAATCCTAGCTTACATTCTAATTAATTTGAGGAAATAATACTGTTTCCTTTTTTTTTTGGGCCTAATCCTGGCTTAAGTGCCTAAAATAAATTCCTTAAAAAAAATGTTTATTGATTACAAATATATATTTCATCTACAGTAAACCATCGTTAACAGGAATTCAAAGAGACCGAAAAACTAGTTCGTGTTAAACAAATCATGCTAACGAGGGACTAATAACAACAATACTTCCCTACTGGAACAACAATTTCGTTTATGTTAAATCAGTGTTCTTCTTCAAAGAGTTCATTTAAACGATATTTTGCTGGAATATGGCATGTATAAACACAATTTGAAAATAGAACTATACATTTTTAGTAGGCTTAGCATCTCTGCAGACTTTGGGGAATAAGCGCCTCTCCCTAAAATTATGTAGGTAACTAAGCCCCCAGGTCCTGGCATCCGTGGCAATATTCAGCCCAGAAACTTCATTTGCGTAGCCTACAGCGTTCTCCGAATGTGTTCACTTAGATTTCAAGACTCACTAAAACAGCGTCCAAATTCTCAGCCTACATCTACAGTCACAGGTCATCCACAGACAGCAATCCACGTTCAATCCGAGGTCAATCCTCTGTCAAAGAAGAATAGTAATCCAAAATAGAACTAGTATAATTAACTTAACCCCGTTTCCAGACAGTAGGGATAGACTTTAAATGAGTATCGTAAGAGTGTAAAGTTACGCATTCCCGCAAGCTCCTATCCTTGCATATACAATGAAACATCAGTTCTCTAACACATCTCTTCTGGAACAGTTCGGTTTCTAAAAAGCTTTTCCGAAGAAAACAAAAAGTCGTCTTGGTTTCAGAACAGAACCCGGTTTCTTGAACAGCCAATCCTACAACCACGTACTTCGTGGGACGAAGATGCACTAAAAGGGCAACTTTTGCTCAGTGTTGGCTCCGGCTCGAATGTGTAGTGTCTTTCGGGAATTTTTGTCAGTGATACAGCTTACCCGCCATTCTCAAAGACTGAGCTGATCAAGAAATTTGATTTTACCACGCCTAGGCTTTTGCTCTCTAACACGACTCCTATATCCAGTATATTTGTCAGCGGGTCACTGCGAACTTTTAGAATTCATTTACACTTCCTGTTTTCCACATGTTTACATTACTGGTTTGTGTGCGCAGCCAACATCCAAAACTATGGAAAATATGTTAATATAAACTTAGAAGCTGCCTAACATATTCTTAATGACTTCACTGCTTTTAATGTTGTTACTTTCGGTCTAAAATTGTGGATAGGCATGGCAGAATGTTAAGCTTCGATGTTATTTTTCTTTCTACAGCGCTTTGCTAATACAATTTCCAGACTTGGACGTTCATCTACAGTTTAGCTGCCTGAGCTACCGAATTTAGTGCTTGGTGCAGCACTGTTGGCTATGTTTTCATGTGGATTGCCTTTTCTTTGTGCAGCGGGTGAGTCGTGGTCTTCAATGTGGCCGGTAGCCGGTTTACGTGTGGGCTGGTGAAATACCTTATATAATAATTCTGCGTGTGTATAGCCAGCTTATCGTTACCGTCTACTTCCACCAACAACCTACTGCATTTCTGGTTACGACTGTTGGTTTTGGCGCCTCTAGCAAATGCTATATGCATTTACAGCGTTCGCACATTTCTGGATTGTTCCAGGACTAATTGCTGGTTCACCAATTTTTCAAATGGAACAGTGAGGGCAATTTAATTTAATTTCCATTGGCACAGGAACGGAGCGAGTATGGGGCGACCCGATTGCAGAGAAGTTGAAACCTTGACTAAGACCGAGACTAAGGCCTTTATTGTTGGGAGCCCTTAGCTCTCTGTCTATAATTTATCGGGACACCTGTGATCGACAATGCTAACCGAGATTTATTTTTACTATATTTTTTATTTTAAAGTCTACGGCTGAAATCTGCATCCGAATTTTGTAATTGACCTAGGGTTCATGGGTAGACCGAACCAAAACTGGGTACCAGCAATCTACCTGCGAAATAAAGATGTTAACGAGATGTTGAACAAATCACACGGGTAGTGCTGACGGGTTTATTTAAATATATTAGCTTAGTACTATATTCCCGTTTAGTCAATGGAGTGTAAAAAAAGGTCCTTTAGTTAATTTTGTTTCTAAAACCTAAAACTTTAAGGTTTGAGATTTGAACAACGGATCAATATCATGGCACACTGATAGTAACCCATAAGTGTTCCTTTCTTTCTTCTAACTCAAGTCTGAGTCTGAAGAAGCTCAGCACAGTGCAAAGGCTCTGTTGCACCGGCGAGGATCCTGAAATACTTTGGGTAGATTTTTAACTCCAAAGTTTTGCCCGGTCGGCACCGTAAGGCTACTCTTTTCAATTTCCAACTGCGAAGAATTTTTTTGCGTATGCAGCAATGCACACGGGCATTAAGTATGTGTCTCGGACACATCTCACTACCCAGAGACCCGGGGGAATTACTAGAAGTCCAAGTTCAGGTGAAAAAATCCTAGCCCTTACCGGGAATTGAAAACGGAATCTCTAGCACTCGAGGCGGACACCATGCCTCCAGACGATGCAGCCTTCCATAACCTAAAACTACAGAACGCCCTGTCCTTGTTCTCACTGCAAAAAAGTAATACTGATTTAACTGCGTCCCATCCCCAATCTCGGGAGCGATAATTACTTCAGTAGATATCAGAATCAACTGAAATTGCCATGTTACATAGCGCTGTCTAAATACGAGATTAAACTTTGGTTACACCAGCTATCCGCCACTGAGAGCTGTCTCGTCAGGAAAATCCAATCTCAGAAAAGAAATGAGGTTGTCTCGGGCGAATTACCCAGTGGTGATAATAGTTGTGCTTGTTTTTTCATCAATCACTTGGTGTCTTGAATCTTTCTTACACGTTGGTGGCCCCACTTGTCAGTTGAGTATCACTGGCTGCCACAGAATTCAAGCTTTCGGTTCTTGGTATTTGTTTATGGTATTCTAGGGGTCTTTATCTGTCGTAAAAAAAAAAAAAAAACATGAATTGAGAGTAGTAAATCAACAGTTAGGGTTACGGTTGCGAGACTGTAGTGCTGTCTTGGGAATGAAGGAAGAGTAACGAGAAATGTTTCTTCTGTTCTGCGTACATCTCTACACTTTTCTATTGTTTTTATGATATACTCTAGAGCAGTGGTTCACAGTTAGTTCAGACCTGCTGCCCCCAGTTAGTTTTGAAAATGAGTGAGTGAGTCGTGTTTAACACCACTAGGACCGCACAACGAGCTATAAACACCAGGTGACACAAAGTGCTACCATTCGGTTGTCTTGCGTTGGTTTCGACTGTGGTACCGAGAGCTGACCGTTCAGGGCAACGGCAAACTACTGAACGTAAAATTTGCCTAGAAAAGCCAACAATAGATGCATTGCTGCAGTTGGTTCTGCAACGTCCTGTCCTTTTTCCGGGACCCTGGAACCCACACGGAAAGGTCATTATTGATATAGTAGACATTTTCAAACACCGAAACGAATGGTCTTATCAATGGTGGAAACATTATAGAATTCATCAGCATCACATATATTTAGCTGAGTCAGTGTAAATATTATCATAAATTATCTAGGGCTTTGCCGAACAGCATTAACGATCATGTTTCTACACATACTATGATCTTCAGCTACTTGTATTAGGTCGTGGGCTGATAGACACCATTTTATGTCACAACAAAAGCTGTCAAGAATCTTTCGTTTCCCTTTGTGCTATTTAATCGCTCTTCTATAAATCTGTCTACTTGTCTCATGTTCACATTTATCTTTTATTATTTTGTGACAAAATATGATGACTGCCTCATTCCGGTGTTTGTGATAAGATATGTCATCGGTATAGACCATTCGAGCGTTTCTTTGAGATAACAAACAAGACCTATTTACATTCATACAAAACACAAGAGGGTGTTATGATTGTAATAACATACAAAACACAAGAGGGTGATATGATTGTAATAACATACAAAACACAAGAGGGTGTTATGATTGTAATAACATACAAAACACAAGAGGGTGTTATGATTGTAATAACATACAAAACACAAGAGGGTGTTATGATTGTAATAACATACAAAACACAAGAGGGTGTTATGATTGTAATAACATACAAAACACAAGAGGGTTTTATGATTGTAATAACATACAAAACACAAGAGGGTGTTATGATTGTAATAACATACAAAACACAAGAGGGTGTTATGATTGTAATAACATACAAAACGCAAGAGGGTGTTATGATTGTAATAACATACAAAACACAAGAGGGTGTTATGATTGTAATAACATACAAAACACAAGAGGGTGTTATGATTGTAATAACATACAAAACACAAGAGGGTGTTATGATTGTAATAACATACAAAACACAAGAGGGTGTTATGATTGTAATAACTGAAACAACACAACACGAATGTTGGGAAATTCAGGGACACTGTTCTGCATGGAATCGATTCAATAGATTTTTCATTAAATGATTATTTTTGAACCTTTTTTGTCCTCTTGCACTTCATTGTCCGTGGTAGATCGATTACAACGTGAAGGAAATATTAGCGGCCAACAGATGATCGAATATTCCCCACAAGTGCGTGTTTGACGTAGGTTCTAATTGAAATGGTAATTTCTTCCCGATGGGTTTAATAAACCAAATGCATATACATCTGTTTGATCAGTGCCATGAAAAAATATGTTTACCTGCACATGTTCCATGTGCTTATTTTCCTTGCGATCGATCCACGTGTTTAGTTGGTTACAGCTTTACAAGAATAAACATTGCATCGGTATTTTTTTCTCTTTTCGGCATATGTTGAATTTTAAAATGTCCGTCCTTATAAATCATAGGTGCACCGGCAGAGAGGAATTTGGGGAAGGGAGCGCCTGTACATACCAATTTCTTTTTCAAAAGGGTAGATTTTGGGGGGGGGGGGGCTGGGTGGGGTGGGGTGGGGGGATCCAAGCTTATTGTAAACTGATAAAAATTATAATTATAACAATGCATCTATTCTGGGACTCAAATGAAAATTAAAAAAAGAAAATCACAGTAAAACTTGGTTAACACGAATTCCAAGTGGTTGGAAATCAAGTTCGTGAGTTCGTGGTTACGGGGGGGGGGGGGGGGGGGGGGTAAGGGGCGGTGCAATCTCCCCTTTCCCCCAATTCTGTTGTTGTGATTGTTATTTTTAGGGGAAAGGGGTTGTAAAAAAAATAAAAAAAAAATAAAAAAAGAAGTGGTGGTACTAAGGATCCTAGGTTTCGGTGACCTTGGAAACACAGGTATTTCAGAAAACTCTGCCCTATTTAGTCACAAAGAAACTGGCTGCGATCTTATAATTAAAATTTTTTTAAAGAAGCCACAGATAATAGAAAGGTCAATGAGCGTTTTTAGTCAGCCATCCGAATATCTATAACCTACCTAGCTATATGGGTGTTTCAAACATGCTGATTTGTATGTCTGTTTGTCTGTCTGTCCGTCTATATGTATGTTTGACTGCTTTTACTGTCTTTGTTTACAGATCATTTTTTTACCTACATAATAAGGCAGACGTTGTTAGGGTCCTATGGGAGAACGTGTACACGATTTTGAACAGCAAATTGATCATCACAGTCTGGTGAGAGTGAAGCAGCGAGGAGTGACAAGGGGATCTGGCCTCAAAGCTCAGAGTAAAGGCAGGACGGAGCCAACAAAAGAACGGACGAATACACTTTATTTTCAAAGAGTTGAAAACTGGGCACGTAGGCCTGTCTTAAATTCAGCCCTTCCAACCACCAGTATATACATGCACTCATGTTCATACAGTCAGATACATGCACCCACACTCATGCATTTACAAACATACATTCAAGCTCATGTGTGTGTATATAAGTATATATATGCATGGACAAACACCTTTATACACACATACATCTATACACATAACGCCAACATACATACAAACACTCATGCACACAATCGCATTCATACATAAGCCGATCATCATCATCATCGTCATCAATATAATCATCATCAAGTACCTTGCCGACTGGCGTAGGCGATCATCGCTCTCCACAAGCTGCGATCCAAAACTGCGTATATCAGTTCGTCTGTTGACACCCCTCCAGGCCATGATAAAAAGCTGTCAAGAATCTGCTCGCCCTGTCTTTGTCTCTCTTTGCACGGATATTTCCAGTGGTCACCACATGTTCCAATCTCCCTCTTTTCATAACATGACCAAAACTCTTTTTTTTTCCCTGTGATTGTCCTGGTGTGGTAAGACGATTGTGTCACAGAGTGCTGTTTTGGTTTCAACTGAAACATGTGAGTTTCTTAGTATTCGTGCATTTGCCCAAAGTTGATTTGCTCTGTGACATCTGTAATCGATCTCATCTTCTGTTTTGCAGTCTGATGAAATTATGCTTTGTACGTATATGAAGTTTTTAGTTTGCTTCCTAGGGTGTTCTGTGAGTTTATTGTTTTTTAGTTTTCTTTAGTTTGTCGACGATCACGATCTCTGTTGGCGTTTATTTTTATGTTACGCTCTTTGTAAATATGGTTTAACTCTTTTAGGACAATTCTGTTTTCTGGGGTTTGGACAGCACTAATTCTGAGTGTAATTTTTTTTTTACTGCAACATGACAAAGCTGAAACCTTGCCGAAGAAAAAATATTGGCTGTACAGAGACATATAATATATCAAATTAAAGGTAAATGTCACATACTGCTGATGTCACGTGCCTTGGTTAGGGGTTCCCCTGATAAACCAATTAGCACTCTGAAGTAGTTATACAATGTTGAGATATTGGCTCGCAATGGTCTAGGCGGAATCGCGACGAGCTCCAATGACATCCAGCCTATTTCAGGGGTGAGGCGACACAAATTATGGCACTAAAGAACATAAAATTTTCATAGGCGCAACTTGGCCAGACTTCTTCACTACTTCAGTTAGGCCCCCCAGACTAGATAGAATCCTATTCTAGTAAAGATAACACAGTTAAACAGATAGTATATCAATACTGCACACACTCCAGGCAACTAGGAACAGTAAAAGATGGACACTAAACCCTGAATGGAACATTTACAACCCATTCTGTAATCAGTATAATCAATACAAGGACAAGGCAAAAGAATTTAATAAAATCAACGACACTGAGGAGACAAAGACAATTCATTTATGACTAGAACAAGGGTTGCTCCCAGTAGCAGCTGATGTCATTGTGGCACTGTTGTGGAAACATGGCACAGTAAACTAGGCACTTCAGGTTAAGAGTGACCACAACTTCTGGAATATAACTCACCTGTATTTAAGTCTGGTCCACCGTAGTACGTCACTTCTGCATCTGGAAGGGTTGATACAATGATCAAGAATTTATCTTGTCCTCAGCATACAAAAATAACTAAATACACTGTTAAATTATAATACCCTGATAGTCCGGGTTGTATCACGGAATTAAAGTCCGTGTTATAAAACATTAAGTCTCCTGCTTTAGATATTGACAGGAAAGGTGCCAGACAACACTCTGGATACCTACAGAGCCACATTGGAGATGGATTTCTCCCATTTACAAAGTCATGTGACCAATACTGTCACCAACAGGATGCAGGCACAGGAGTGGCCAAAGAAGGCATGCTGGAGCCGTCTGGCTGATGCTCTTAGGTAGGCTGGATACTTTGTGAATGATTGTCGGCTAGGCTCCCACTGAAAGTTACAATCCTGTGGCAAAAAGGAAAACCAGAATTAGCAATCATCTCATACCCCATATACATATCCTACTCTACCTATATTAGACGACAAAGCTCAGAGGTATGTACTATAGATTTGTGACTGCAGGAGTCTTGTACAACACCATTGTGTCATGTCAGCAGAGATGGTATGATAGGAAGCAAAGTTCCGACATGACAGTGAAGCAGGAAAACCTTTCTGGTATAGCCTTCTCCCCTTTCATGTAGCACATCTACACTCACACAAGCATCTCACCGCTACAATAGGAATAAACTCCACAGGGGAGCAAGTACAGCAGGGATCTACCAGTCATCAGTAGAAGTTATCCCTCGTCGACAAACGTTTCGGCCCACGAGCTCCTAGACGTTTTCAGGGAGTGGGCTCACCTGAGTTCATGAAGCTCAGGGCTGGTTTCCCCGCTGCACGGAATTACCGGATGGTGCTTTCTTTCGGATAGGGACAAGACGACTTGGTGATTTCGCAGATGGTACTGTGAGATAAGAAGCCGCCACAGTAGCTTAATTAGATCAGTCAGCATGCCTGGACGACCGAGCGACAAGCTTACGATTGTAATACTGGACACATGTTGGACTTTTGTTAGCAGGTGACAGAGGATCACTGGCAGACAATTCGGACACGATGGACTTTTAAGGGATGAAAAACTCTTTTCCACTCGACACCCGTACCAGCTCACCGAGGCCCGTCCCCTACGTTGTTCCCTTGCGTCCAAAGCCAGCTCGAGGCCCTCTCAGCAGCCTCGCCCAGCCGTTTCAGTGTCCGTTTCCGTTCATTACCGCGCAATCCTAGTTCTTTCATCACATTGTAGAGCGAAGTGGAAACGAGGCCTCTCGCTCCCACTTCGACGGCAAAGACCCGTACTGTGTACGCCTCGTTTCTCCTCAGACCAGCTGCTAAATCACTGTATTTCTCGAGCTTGTACAGGTGATTTTCGTTCATACGCGACTCATACGGGACGGTCAGCTCAATCAGGATGAGCTGCCGTTTCTCCGCAGAGTGGAGAACTATGTCAGGTCGCAGGCCGGTCTTCCGGATTAACTCAGGGTACCTTTCATGGCCCGGCAGATCAACTGCCAGTAACCAGTCCCTCGCAGAGTCTAGCATAGATGGAGCGAATGCGCCTCGGTTGATCTTACCTTTTTGAATCTGCCCAGCCCTGAGGAAACGTATGGGGACGATGGTAGGACTGGCTCTAGCGTTAGCCCGCATCCTAGTCTGGTCAACAACGGCTGCTAACTCTTTTAGCACCTTATTGTGCCGCCAGGTATATCGGCCTTGGCTTAGGACTTTAACGCACGCGGACAAGACGTGCTCAAACGTCTGCTTCGCTTTGCACAACGGGCAAGTCGGATCGTTGGTCGCAGACCACTTAACCATGTTAACACCGGACGGTAATACATCGTACGCCGAACGAACGATAAAGCAATGCGCTCTCCAGACTGACCCAATGGCCCTGCTGTGACTGTTGGGCTGCTTTCTGGACCCGAACCTCGTTTTCGTTGTCCCTAACTTGCTGTATCACCATGTCTCGGCGTTCTTTGGCAGTGGCTTTTGACCACCAATTGACCTTCCCGTGACCTAGGCCTCGACGGTCGGTTTGAGTGTATCCCATTATCTCTTTCAATTTTAGTGCGTTCTGGGCGGATTCTATCGCATCGAGGACTCTCCACTTCTGCCCAGTCTTGAGAGCGGGCTGGACAGCGATGACATTTGGGTCTGGAGACTCGCGCAAGAGCATGGCGAGTCTTACTTTGCCAACTTTAAATTCTTCGGTTATCGATTAGAACGGGAGTACCAGCTTAGCCTGCTTGCAGTACAGAGCCACGTCGGTCAGACAAGGAGGTGCAGCAATCCACTTTCTTAAGGCTGTGTTAATTTTTCTCTCCAAGGTTTCTACTGCAGTCATCGTCACCTCATAGACTAGCAGCGGCCAGAGGAGCTTTGGAATCAACATGAATTGGAGTCACCAGACCTTGAACTTCCCGATCAGCCTGCAACGCTCGATCGTGAGCAGGCCTGTAGCCAGTGACTCGTGTATTCGCCGGACTTCCGCTCTATCAGATAACTTCGAATCGTAGACGCGACCAAGGCTCTTCACCGGTTCCTCCAGAACCGTGGGGATCTTGTTCCTTGCCACCGTAAAACTGGTTGCCGGCAAGATATAGACGGTTGTATATATCCTTGAAGAGGTGCTGACACACACGGACAGACACACTCCTTCCTCGGTCAGGTCTGTTTACATTTTCGTGACCACATCGGCCATGTGGTGACGGAGTTCGTCTTGAAGCCTGCTCTGACAGATATCTCCTAGCTCAAAACTTTGCAACAAACATTTTACAAATGTGACAGGCTGTGGAACGGTGTCGTCTGACGGTCCCGGCTCTCTGGATTTATGAGAGGAATTTCACAGGAGAATAAGTTTGCCTTTTAAAGGGGATGAATAGTTTGGGCGGGCTCCTGCAATTTGAGTGTAAGGAAAGTCTAGCCCATTGCCATCCCATAACAACGCCGAACCTGTCTACAGCAGCGGGTTTTACATACATGGTACTCGCAAACTATAATAGACTTACCCAATCTTTGGATTCCTCCAGGAAACATAACAGTTCCTTAGATTTTGACAGAATTAAGCACAAAGGCAAAACATGTCCACTCTCTCTGGAAGCTAGATCGAGAATAGTTCTGACACAAGCGTCTCTTTCGAAGAAAAGGGGGGGGGGGAGAGAGGGGAGAGAATTAATACGCCTTAAGCGGTGAAATGCCCATACTACTTTCGGCAATAATTACCACTGAATCTTCATCTACGATTAAAGATTCAAAACTATATCGTTCCGAAGAGAATTAGGACCTAAAGGAGTACTTAACTCGACACAAAGACCTCTATTTACAAAAGATGGACTATATACCTATATAGGCAAGTCTATTTTTCAAACCTAGCCTCATTTGCATAGAGGTGCTAGAATCTAGACGAGTCCAAGACTAAGGGGCTTCTTGGTCGTTACGTGACAGTAAATGGGAGCAGAATAAATCTAAACTATTCAAGTGTCTGTATTACACAAAAGTTTATATTAAAATCACACAACATTAAACGATGTTAGAAAAATATGAAGATTATTTACTTTAAAAAAATGTTATACTTACCTTACTTTTTACTTGTTCAATAACATAGCTATCCAGTTCCTTCTCTGTTCAGTTATGTTACCAGCTAGTCTTTATTTTAAACTTATTTTAAATACATTGGATGTTATTTTGTTCAGCGTCATCCTAACCTACATTATTGCCAATAGGTTTGTCACTTGCATTATTAGTCACAACATCAAGACTGTTGCCACTATCTGGTTGAGATTCATCAACGACAGAGCAGTGTGAACAGTTCTAGACCTTTTCCCTTTTCATTTATTATAGAAAATTTACGTAAACATTTTATCACATCGAAATTATTTAAAACAAATCAGAAAGTTATTCAAACATTACACCAAATTTCAAAGATGAAAGGACTCAGTCTCGCTGATTCTAGTTTTTCAAAACATGTTCATACAATTTTTTTTCCCCAGCACACGAAACAATTTTAGAGTGTCAATGTTTTGAGACAATTTAGTGGTGATTTTCCAGATGTGTTGGGTTTAGGCGCAACTTGAGTGGCGATTGGTCCTCGAAGAGTTGAATAATTTCTGTGATGTGGTCTTGCAGTTCTGTTTCTAAAGTAGAAATTAGTGCTTGGTCAGCCGCATGTAGTTGTTCTTTGATAAAATTATTTGGCTTTGGGTCTTCACATCTTAAAGAATGTCACCCTCCCCCCTTCTAAATTTAATTTAATGTGCAGTTCGCATCATTAACTACAACAACATTATAAGCGCATATTCACAATAATCCTAATCAGACTTCTATATTTACTTCCCGCATCTCTGCAATTGTGAATATGTTTAATGCTTCCAAAAGAGGACAACTCCACATTTTTGGTAGTAAAATTCGACTAAAAACAAACCTAAGCGCCCACAATAAAGACACACAAAGGAAAGCTACCACGCGGATCATACTTATAAAGCTTACTGTAACAAGCTGGGTGCAGATGCCAACGCAGTACGACAAGTATATACAAGTTACGTACAACAAAACTGGAGTATAGAATGGGAGCAAACTCGGTTGCCAAACAAATCTAAAAAACTTTAACAAAATACAGAACACTGGTCTCACAGTCATCACTGGTCTCACAGTCATCACTGATCTCACAGTCATCACTGGTCTCACAGTCATCACTGGTCTCACAGTCATCACTGGTCTCACAGTCAACACTGGTCTCACAGTCATCACTGGAAGTATGAAAAGCACATCAATCAGTGAGCTGGAGAAAACTTCTGGCCTTCAGAGCTTGGGCCATAGAAGGGAAGCAAGGGCGCATACATTAAAACAAATGTTGAAACGCATGAACAACAATCCTATGCACAGAATATCAAATAATTTAACTAAAAACTGACTGAAAAGACAAAGCTTTCACCATCTATCAAAATTGGTTCGCGCCAAAAACAGTGACATCCTTTCTAAAGACTCTTTAACGTGGGAAATGATCCAGACATACAACATAGACCTACAGTCATAACAAAATCCCAGACGTAGACAGAATGGCTCACAAATGTGAATTAGTTCGGCATTCAGTGCTAGAGATAAAAAAAAAATTGAAAATAACAAAAAAGTTTCACTGTCTGACTACATGTCAGTCCTTCAGGCTACTCAAAGGGATCCAAGAGACAACACGGAGAGAGAAGTGACCTGCCAGCTAAATAGACTCTCCAAAAAATCGAATCGTTCACCAGTGGATCTCGGCTTACTGCGGCATACCAGGAAATCAATTATTGGACACACGTGCCAAAAATGAAACAAAGGAGAAACAATACACCAATCTGCAGAAATCAAAACACTTGTCATTAAAAATTAAAAGGAATTGTGAAGAGAACAAACCAATAGTAAACATCCACAAGACCCCATCAGCAGTCTTAATAGAAAGCAACATACATCACTCTTCCGTCTAAGAAAATGACACTGGAGGCTCAACTACCACATGCATACAACAAAGACTATACAGTCCCCATAGTGTGCCTGTCAGACTGGACCGCAAACACTTTAGCACATTCTGCAGACCTGGCCAATCTACCTACAACTTCGGAAAAAAACTTGGTCTAAACAGCAAAGTGTGCAGAGCAAGCCAAAGGGAACCATGAGGGACCTGCTACTGACATGCGAGTTCATAGAGGTCACCCAAATTATATTCTGACCTGAGCATGTGATATCGAATGCAAAGAAGATGATTTGTAATGGTACCTTCTCCTCAATGGGAGTTAGCTGCAGTTGATATGTGAATTCACTACTTTGAGAGTATTACACATTGACTCATCGATCTATTCCACATTGTGATTCTCGTACTATTGTTCCAAATCTAGGAGAACGGTCTTCCCCACCGTTGTAGCCTATTATAAACCTGCAGATTCAGAAATTCTCGGCATACTTTTTTCTACCAACTTTCTTGCAAAGAGCTGCAATATCCAAATCCCCATTGCTTTTCCATTGCAGACAATTTTCTGACTCCACTATTTTTTTTTAGAAAGGTATATGCACCCCTGTATTTCCTTCGCTTAAAAACGTTGTTTCAAATATGGGATGTGCACATATATATTTCATGCAAATCATATAATATAAATAATGGTATTATCAACACTCTACATTCTTTAAGCACTCTACCAAAGAAAGACATATATTATGTGGCAATTGTTTCTTTGTATGCATGAGTGATGTGGTTGTGTGAAAAATTCGTTCCTTGTATTTATGAGTGATGATTGTGTTGATAGTTATTCCTTATATATGTTCGAGTGATGATATAACGCTGTTCATTATATACTTCTGTGATGTACTTGTGGGATATATTCGCTAACTGCATACCTAGCTGATGACTTTTGTTACAGGAATGCCCTTTCTCCTTGTTTCCAGTTTTTAAAGCTAGAATTTCCAAAAATACCAAAATAACAAGACAAAAATATCTTTGGTGTTCCTATGGAAGAGTAACCTGTAACATGTTACATTTGCTTCTTTCGCTGTCCACGAAAACATTAAAACAAACAAGAATGATAAGAAAACACAGAATTAAATTTAAAAACAACAGAAACCTTTATCGCGGTTGGTGAAATAGTAAACAAGACCTAAAGCAAAATGATTGTTTTTAAAACACACAAGTCCGGTGACAACAACTACAATTATAAAAAAAAAAAAAAAAATAAAACTGTATTAGGAAACAAAAACATTAGTTCAAGAACTAAACGGTATTTAGAAGAAAACAGGTAAAAATCGTTAATATTTACAATAGTCACAACGCTATCTCCTATCATTTTAGCTGTAATGTTTTGTTGTAAACAGAAACTCTTATTATTAGCCAAACTAATCTTGTCCATACTTTGAAATTACGTTGTAGTGGTTCTTTTTCCTAAAGCTAACAAACCTATCAGTCTATGGAGAAAGCCCACGGCAATTTAGAAATTATCAGAAATGAAGTCATTTGATCCGCTCACAGAAAAGACACTGGAAAATGCTTGCTGTTTTGTGACACTTTTAGGTGTCCCTATCCCATAGATTCTAGCCTTTCACGGATTTTGTATGTTAATCTCATGATCTGAGGGACAAGAACATGGTTAACTAGGCACCCCCAACTAGGTGACAGGTTCAATTCCCGGCACGGTAATTATAGCTTTCGATTTTTATGTTGTCTAGTGTGTTTTTTTTTTAATCTTTCTACTTCTTTCTATGAGTGGGGGTGCCTAGTTGACCACGTTCTTAGTGCACTTGTATTCATGGCGAGGCGCACACGCCGTCTGCAGGTGACAGGTTCTTTTCCCTGACACGGTAACTATAGCATTCGATTTTTGTTGTCTAGTGTGTTCTTCTACTTTTTACTTCTTTCTATGACTGCCGATCAATACACTTTCTGTTACTTGATTAATTCATAATATTTAACGGCTTCAAAGGTTCCCTCTCTGTTTATTTATAGGAATCATCGTGTCGGGGAAGATATGAGATTCTTCTATGTGCTCCTTTTAATGTGTTGTATAAGGTTTTATTTATATCATTAAGGCTGTACATGATGTCGTCGTCCTATTTTTGCGTGGTGTCCCCCTTTTCTCTGTGTTCACGTTATTTCTTCAGTGTGTTATGTCTCACAACTAGGCTGAGCTGTCTGCTCCTGTTGGCTCAAGACATGCGATTTTAGGGAGCCTGTAATATATCACTTTTAACGATCAGCAAAGTTTCACATATTTCATTATTCGTTGTTTATTTCATGAATAGCTAACTACAATTTTAGCAAAGCGGAAACGCAAATATATATATATATAAAGTGTTAGCCCTCGCTTCAGTAACTGGCTGACTTTCTACCCCACCAGGACATCACACAAGCTATAAACACCAGATGACACAATGTGCCACCATGTGGATGAGGATCACCGTGAAGAGGTCCCAGAAACTGCGTTCAGCCAATTGGCCAAATTTATGACCTGACTATATTGCGGCCCCTGGCAAGAGCCAGGGTGGGTGCTTCAAAAAAAAACTAAAAATGTCAACCAAAAAAGGACGACAAATGCTTTTTTTTTTTTTTAACACGTTTCAGTCATCCACAGAATCAAGCTGGGTTCCCAGAAGGGAAACAAAAATACATAACAACATTGTTCACATTACATAGTTACCAGATGAATTATAAATACGAAGATAACAAATATTTATTCAAAAATGTCAAAATTGGCCAGTTTACAAATTATTCGAACAAAATATATTTCTCAAAAATTCACGACAAGCATGTCGCAGTAAGAGTCTGGACATTGATGGGCCACTATGGAATCACACAGAAAATTATGAAATTACTAATTGCAACACATATAGAAATGAGATGTCGAGTTTTTTTATGAGGGAAAGCTAACAGATACAATTTATATAAAAAAAGGTGTGCGACAGGGATGTCTTTTATCACCCCTCTCTTATTTTTACTTTCTTTAGACTGGATTGTCGGCTCTGTGGCTAAGTTGATGCGAACGCTTTGTAATGCCGGGGTGCCGGGTTCGATCCCAGCTGCGGGCCATGCACCTTGCGTTGGTTTTGACAGTGGTATCAAGAAAGCCGACCGTCCAGAAGCAATAGCAAACTACTGGACGTAAATTTGCCTAGTAAAACCACACAACAGCCATGGGATGTTGGAGTTTGATTCTGCAACGTCCTGTAAAGGATACGAAGCTAACCATAGTCTGGATTATGAAAACAGTAACCGCTAACACCAAAAATGGAGTTCAGTGGAGCCCTACAAAACAGCTTGAGGATCTGGACTTCGCTAATTATATTTCTCTTCTCTCCCATTCACGGAATCAGATGCGAGATAAATTAGATATACTTGATACGAGATCACAGCAGCTTGGTCTGAAAATCCATAAAGGAAAGACAAAGATAATGAGAATAAATCAGGCAGATAGTTTTGTGGTTTCTCTTAATGGCACTCCAAACAAGACGTGGAGTCGTACACCTATTTGGGCAGTAATGTAGATAAAGATGGAGGAACTGATAAAGATGTTAGAATAAAAATACAAAAGGCAAGAGCAGCTTTCATAGCATTAGGGGAATTGTGGAGGTCAAAAGAAATACTAAACTAAAAAAATTTTAATTCTAATGTCAAATCAGTACTTTTGTATGGGGAGGAAACGTGGAGAACAACTAAGGTAATTACTAATAAATTACAGACATTCATTAACTGGTGCCTGCGCAGAATAGGGGGAATTAAATGGTATGATAGAAAACTAATGTAGAGCTTTTGGAGAGAACTAAACAGGCTCCAGTGGACCAAGAGGTGAGGAAAAGACGCTGGCGTTGGATAGGATACACACTGAGAAAACAGGAAAACAGCATAATTAGAATGTCTTTGCATTGGAACCCACAGGGGCATAGGAATAAATAAAGGCCATAAAACACACGGAGAAGAGAGCTGGAGAATGAAGTTAGAAAGATGGGGAGGACATGGGGAGAGATCCATGTAATGGCGAAGGATAGAACAACTTGGCGTGAGTTGGTTGAGGGCCTATGCTCCATTGGGGGATAGAAAGGCAGAAGAAGAGGAGTTTAAGTTAAATTGTTGTCCCAGCATGACTGGCATCTTTTTACCCGGACATAATCGTTCTTTTGTGTTGTTCTGTCCGAGACATTCTAAAAAACTTTCTGCGAAACTGCCTGTTTGTGGAGTCCGCGGTGTTTATCCATGAAAGCATAGCACTCATTAAATGCGGTAATTGTTTCCAGCTATTTGTGCCTTTGACTGCGTTTGCTTTTGGCTTTTAACTTCTGTAGCTTGCAAAGTCTTCGCTTTGAAGTATCTGCCTGAAGCTGTACATGCGCGGTTGTAAAGAAGAATCTTAGGGACACTAAGATGCGCTTGAAAACTGACATCACAGCACATAATACATACGCACATTATCCCCATCTTCAAAAACAAGTTACAGTTCCGATAATACCAGTAGCATACCGATTATATATTTATGTCTAGCCTTTCACCTGAATATTGAGTCGTTCAGATATCCTCTCTCTGGTCGTACCTCGCCGACACACTCTCTTCTTACCGTGATGTTTGTCGTGTTCCACAATGTTCATACAACAGCTTACTACCAAGTGGCGCAGAATCAGCCAGCCTGTCTGACTGTTCGTTTCTAAACACACATGTCCTGGAGAAAGTCTCCGTAGGACGGTAACAATTTGAGTTTTCTGAAGCGATGTCCATGTCGACCTTTCTCAAACATGAAAGTGAATCATGTACAATCATAACATGTATGTACAAATATATTTCAAGACAGCACAAGGTTGTGTTGACTGCCTTCGCCTCCATTCTCAAACTGGATGTTGCGATACCATATTCCAGGCTTTGTTGCACTAAGCGATGTCCATTCTGTTTTGCTATAAACCTCCATGCACTTCTCCTGCCTCTCAACACAGAGGCATCTGCATAAACAACAACATCATCTGGGCGAGAAAAGGCATTTATTTGTTGACACTGTGGACACTCTAAATTCATAACAAGTTTAATGACGATAACTGGGTTGGGGGTTGGTGGGCGGGTATAGATTAACTTACAAATAACACTGATTGTTTGATAAAGACGAAGCTTCATATTTGTTGTGAAGAGACTTGAGAGGAGAGCAGTTCAGCACGTTGTGACGATTAAAAAAAAGAGGTAAGAAGAAGCTTTGTTTATTATTGCTCGCAGAAACATCTACATCACAAATGAAGGACCTAACGCTAAATAGAAAGCTACAGATAGGACATAGTATGGTCTATAAGAAAACCTAACCCCCCCCCCCCCCAACGCACCCCCTTACCACTCATCATTTGATTAATGACCTGGTTACGTTCACGACTTTGATTACCGAGTACCATGTGCTGCTTTTGTTCTACGGATACACAATTCGTGGTTAAATATGCTGAATGTGACAGGTAATCAATTAGCGACACCATATGTAAACACAATGACGCAACTTAACAGCATTTTGATTATTTGCGTGCATGCATACTGAATAGTAAGAACAAATGCTTTTCCACTCTAGCAATAATATTCTGTCACCACACGGCATACGAGTTATATCCTCTACAAAAGTGTTACCCAAAGCGGGCGCTACCGCATCCTAGGTGGGTGGGGTGAGGCTGGGACTGTCCAGAGGGGCGGTAGCTGCCTCTTTTAAAATGGGGGGGGGGGAGGGGAGGGTAGTAGCACAGCTCTCTTCTATGCGTATGATGTCACACCCAGGTTCGTCTTTGGGTTGCTAGGAGAGGAGTCAATAAATGAATTAAGACGAGGAGAAGGATAATCGTGATGATAGTGGTGATGATGATGGTCTCTTCTGCTTGCCACATGCTTCTCACGACACTAATGCTTCTATAATAAAATGTCATGAAACAACTCTTTTTGTTTTCTATACTTGCGATACCTCTGTAATGTAAGAAATAGCATCAATATACTTGGCGATACCTTATGAACCTGGTTCTGTGTTCTTCATTACTTATGACTGCCACCTGGCTTCTAGTGGTGTCTTGTACTGACGGCTTGATCGTCGAATCTAATATCTTTGATTACACCAGACGCCTTTACTCCCAGATCTTGTAACTACCCCCTCCAGCACCAATTAAGTCTTGGTCGACCTCAGAACCAAGATCATTTTAAAAAAAGAAAAATCCGCCTCCAATAGGACCCGAACCCAGGAACCTCTGAGCCGCAGGCGAGCATGTAGCTGCGACGCCAAGACGGCGACTCCCCTTACAATATTTGGACACGCATATTTACATATGGTTTTGCAATGAAGCCACACAATAAAGATCCACAGAACATGCCCCAATGGAAACACAGAGACACATTTAGTAGTGGCATATGAAGCTTGCACCAGCAATAGGGCATTACATGCGCTGGTTCTATATACCTCACACATTTGTAGGTCTTGTGTATTGTCACACATATATGTCACTAGAAACAGAATTATTCAATGTAACAGAGCGGTTTAACAATATATTCATTAATTTTGATTGTCAATGAAAGAGAAATTATTATACGCATTGTAAGTCAACAGCTGGAAAAATATTTGTTTTGAAACCAAGGTACAAATATTTATGTATCGACCCTTCCTTTATTCTATTTTATTTTATTTATTCCACGTCACCCTTTTTATAGTTTCTCAGCTGATCCCCTTGTGGGCGCTGGTGAAGTACTCTCCTCTCTGTTATTGTTGTGTAGTTCATTTAGGGAAAGGCCCCGGTCAAAACGTCGATTTGTATGTTTTGTGTACGTTGTTATGCTTTCCCAATACGTTAAGCTTTTGAGTCACAGCTCACTGGATAATTATTTTTAGTTCTTATGATTGCTATTTTTACACGTTCTCATTAAATAACCACTTCAGAAATTGAATGAAAATTAAATGCACTCTGACGCGAATTTTGGGAGGAATTTGAAGAACATTAAATGGGATAGATTCTTAAAGTGCGAAGCAATAATGGAAATGTCTGGAAGATACCGACAGATATAAGACGATGAAGATGGTGATACATTGGACATATCCTGAGCAAAAAACGAACAGAAAATCATAAAACATGCACTAAGATCAGAGACAAATTATTGAAAGAAAACGCGGCATTTAAAGTGAAATGTATAAACGAAGGTTGGTGAGAGGGGCCAAAGATACTTGACTGAATAGCTTTCATTATAAAGAAAAAAAGTGCACAAGTTAGAACAGAATAGAGGAGTAGATTTAATTGCAGTGGCGACGTTTGAAAGGCCCAACTTGATGATGATGACGATAATGGTAGTGGTTGGTGTTGGAGGTGGTGATGATGACTGTACAAAGCAGCCGTTTTCCTATGCTGGTCAGATCATTATGGGACCAATGAAAATGAAACAATTAAATAAAGGAAACAGGTAGCCAAAACATTTTTCTGGAATAGGTTGGGGAAAAAAAAGGTGGGGAGGGGGTGGGGCTGGGCAGTATAATCACAGCGCACATCTAACAATCTGTCTATTTTTTTGTCTGTGTCTCTCTCTTACTATCTTTCTTTATTCTTTCCTGTTTCTGTTCTCGTCTACTCCTTCCACTCCTCCCACTTCTCCAAATTCTTCTTCTTCTTCTTCTTCTTCTTCTTCTTCTTCTTCTTCTTCTTCTTCTTCTTCTTCTTCTTCTTCTTCTTCTTCTTCTTCTTCTTCTTCTTCTTCTTCTTCTTCTTCTTCTTCTTCTTTTCTTCTTCTTCTTCTTCTTCTTCTTCTCTTCTTCTTCTTCTTCTTCTTCTTTGTTCTTCTTCTTGGTTCTTGTTCTTTCTTCTTCTTTCTTCTTGTTCTTTGTTCTTGTTCTTCTTCTTCTTTCTTCTTCTGTTCTTCTTCTTCTTTCTTCTCTTCTTCTTCTTCTTCTTCTTCTTCTTCTTCTTCTTCTTCTTCTTCTTCTTCTTTCTTCTTCTTCTTCTTCTTCTTCTTCTTCTTCTTCTTCTTCTTCTTCTTCTTCTTCTTCTTCTTCTTCTTCTTCTTCTTCTTCTTCTTCTTCTTCTTCTTCTTCTTCTTCTTCTTCTTCTTCTTCTTCTTCTTCTTCTGCTGCTGCTGCTGCTGCTGCTGCTGCTGCTGCTGCTGCTGCTGCTGCTGCTGATGATGCTTCATTCATTAGACGTGTCAATAAACAAGATTAAGTACAGCTGTTTGCCGGGGATTTTTTTCTGTCAGTTTCAAAATAAAATCCTCGGTGACAAGAAGTACAAGGGACAGAAAATCAAGATGGTCTTTAAAGCAAACTCTTGCTATAATCCGTTCCAGAAGTTCTGTCTAGCTTTAAAAATCTGTAACTCAGTAACCGTTGGATGTAGGTTATTGAAATTTGTCGTGCAGGGTGTAAATAATCATATTCGTGTAAAAAAAAATTTTTTTTTAAATGTAAACAAATATGTACTTTTCATTTTGCCTTTTTTGCGATGTATAACAAAACAGACACGGATTCAGCGCAAACCATCGGCACGCTTACAATTACTGAGTCAAAGAAACTCTTCAAAACATCAAATTGCACATATTCACAGGCGTATCAATCTTGCCTGAAAACAATTTGTCACTGTGTGCAGGATAGGCTATGATAATTATCACCATGTATCGCTCTACATGTGAACTGCTTCCAAAACAATCTCTGCGCGTGTGTATGTATTTTATTATGGGTTCACATAAAGTCAGACACATAAAAAAAATATTAAAGAAATGCATCGCTATAAGAAAACAGCAGTCCCCCTACAGCTGTAATTTATAAAATCATAATCACATGGAAATATATGGCCACAATAGGAATATTCGTTAAAGTGCGACTTTTGAAACGCACTGTAACCATTTACTTATCGTATTACGTGCCTGTTAAAACTAAATTAAAAAAAAAAAATAACCGAGTGTTCTTCTTAAGCTAGTCTGCACTAATGAGGTATCACTGTGTTTTTTTTTATTTTTTTTTTTTATAAAGAAGCACGAGGAGGAATCCTTCTAACAGACAAATCAAAATCTGGCTTTTCACAGTGTGCCAATACATATCACCTCTAAAAACTACAGGTAACCACTATTTGTTTACATAATGGAGTATTTCCCATCCTTTGTCAACTGCTTCCATAAATTTCAGTAGTCGTCTTTTCTGTTAGTGATTATATTGTAATGTGGGTGGATGTCCCTGAGAACCACTTATAACAAATTAATCTCGCATTAAGTATGTTTAAAAAAAAGATGATCCTGTTCAAATCAATATTACCTATTAGTTATAGGGTTAGGGTTAGAGACAGCCTTTGAGGATGTTGTCAACTTCATGTCGTCTGCATCTGCTTCTTGGTAAATTGCAGAGCACCCATGATAGAATGCCAGTTTCAATAGCTTACAACCAGAAGAGCAGGTAACCATACTAGCCATAAAGTTATCACGGCCACCAGTTTTTTTCATGAGAACCACTTATAACAAATTAATCTCGCATTAAGTATGTTTAAAAAAAAGATGATCCTGTTCAAATCAATATTACCTATTAGTTATAGGGTTAGGGTTAGAGACAGCCTTTGAGGATGTTGTCAACTTCATGTCGTCTGCATCTGCTTCTTGGTAAATTGCAGAGCACCCATGATAGAATGCCAGTTTCAATAGCTTACAACCAGAAGAGCAGGTAACCATACTAGCCATAAAGTTATCACGGCCACCAGTTTTTTTCATGACATCCTCCCATAACTCTGTCTCCAAATTTCCCCAGTGGATCCCTGCAGATGTCAAACTGCCAACACCTACACACATCCTTCACTCCCAAATGGCACTTAGAAACAGCGCTGTATGGCACGCAATTCTCACCTACAACACGCATATTCTAGACTTGTTGCACATAACTTTTTCTCGCGACATGTCTGCACTTCTCATATTGTGTCCTTGTGATTCGGTACTAATCCCGTCATCTCCTTGTGAGATGCAATTTTTCTCTGTTCTGAAGCCCCACCCTGGCTCTTGTCATGGGTCGCAATATAGCCCAACCATACATATGGTCTAATGGCTGAATGCGGTTTCTGGGACGGTGACCCTCATCCACATGGTGGCACTCTGTATCTTCGAGTGTTTATCGCTTGTGTGATGTCCTGGTAGGGTAAAAATCTACTCCTACTTCTGTGAATCGGTTATGCTTGCGTTCCCTTGTTGGGATGAATTATTCGTTAGTTTGAAGCCCCAGCCTGGTTGTTGCCGTGAGCCGCAATGTAACCTAACGGTTGAACTTGGTTTCTGGGACCTCTTTACGGGTGATTCTCATCCATCCGAATGGTGGCAATTAATGTCACAGTGTGTTTATCGCTCATTGTGATGTCCTGGTAGGATAATAAGTCAGTCAGACTGTCCTTGTGAAGGCACGTATACATGTTTCTTTATTTATAAAATTTGCTTGTCGTCTGGTGAAAATTTTCTGGTGAAAAAGATGTACTGTTTGTTATTGCCATTCTTATATAATGACAATAAGCCTGTTGTTATTATTTCACGCTTACTCCTGTAATTCAGTCAGTTGCCGTCTTCACATTGGAGATTCCCTACAGTGGATCTCCAACAATGTTTCTTGTCATTGCTGCACATTCTCTGAAGACTGGTGTTGGTACATCTCTTGATATTTACATTCCAAACGTATACTTATAGGATTCTCGCTTGCTTGCCCCCATCGTTATTCTCTTTTTCTTTAGCATTCGTGTTATCTGTTTTCAGTTGAAAACGTCATCAAAATACTTTTCTATTGTATTCAGCAACTCTTTTTCACTCCCAGTTATTTCATAACTTCTATTTTTGAAGGCATACCCTCGTACCCGATATGTACTTTCATTAGGAAAACATGCCAAGATACAATCAAATGAAATTTTATCCATTTTAGGGGAACATTTCTCTAGGGTATTGAAACCGTCCGCCCGCCTGTCTGTCTGTCTGTCTGTCTGGCTGGCTGGCTGGCTGGCTGGCTGGCTGGCTGTTTGTCTGTCTGTCTGTCTGTCTGTCTGTCTGATCGCCCATATGCCCGACTTTTTTAACCTGTCAGTTTGTTCATATATCTTTGCGCCGACATACATGTATGCTACATACACATGCAGTAATTCAATTTTGTAGCACACACAACAATTAAAAAAAAAAAATTTTAATAAAAAAAAAAAAAAACAACACACTGGCCGATCAAACGCTAAAGAGATTCCATTATGCAATATTAAGCACCCACAATTCCCTCTTGTCATATAGTAAACGGCATTTTCAGCCTGAAGCCCGCAGGCACGGAAATAATGAGAAAGACAATTACTGGTGATTTGATGAGGAAAGTGATAGGAAAGTGGGCCGAAATGATCAAGTTGACAAGGTTTTGTAGCTATCGGATGACTCCACTTTATGTTCGTTTATCTTGATCTGTTACACTTATTGGAAAGCACAGGTGGAAAGTGAGTGCGAAGTCAGAAAAAGGAAACTGAAGTTATTTATGTGTAAAACTTTTTAATTTTAATCTGTTAACACTCTTTCTGGTTACTTTTAATATATTTAAAAAGATATTCCTGTATTCCTATATGCAGTTCCAAAACGGAGCATTAATTCGCATGAGGTTTTGAGCAACAGATCAACGTCATGGTCCACGGGTAGTAACCCATAAGTGCTCCTTTCTTCTTCAAGCTCAAGTCTGAGTCCGAAGAAGATCAGCACAGTGCACAGGCTCTGTAGCACTGGCGAGGATCATGAAATACTTTGGGTAGATTTTAAACTTCAAATTTTGCCCGCACAGTGCTATTAGCTACTCTTACACTGAATGGCCTGTGAGGGTATTAACCCTGGAAAACCGAGGGGGAATCTAGAATAGGTGCTTTGTTTATCGACATGTTACCATGCCTTTTCTGATTTTAGTGCTTGGATCCAACCTTAGCATTTCTTGGTAAGCTTGCAAGTTTCTATTGACTTTTGGTACTCTCTTGTATAGGCTCAACAGAAATTATAAGTTCGT
>CAJHNH020002494.1:42500-52500 GCA_905116865.2 Candidula unifasciata | reverse complement strand
TGCCCTGGTTACTAAGCTTAAATAAACAACATTTTCAAAAACACATTTTTGTCAAAGAATATCTTCGCCTCCTTATTAGCTCGTCAATTGATCGAACTGTTTATTCAGGACATGACTTTTTATTATATATATATATGTGTGTGTGTGTGTGTGTGTATGTGTGTGTGTGTGATCACGAGTGATGAAGACCACTTTTCCTCCAAAGTAGCAATGATCAATAATTATGAGAACGAAGGTGGCTGATTGATTCAATATTAGCCCGAATTGCGCTTGATCAGGTCAGACAACAGCTCGCCATAAAATACTTTCTTAATATATATATATATATATAGCGCCTGTGTTGGTAACCGATAGTGCTGCATTCCACCAAGATTGTCGTGATCTTCATCAAGTGCCTTGTCCATTGGCGTCGGAGATAATGCCTCTGCAAAAGCTGCGATCTCCAACATAATTCATCAGCTTATGTTTTGGCACCTCTCAATGATATAACACAATGCTACTAAAAACCTTGTTGGCATCCCTACATGCTATAACACAATGCTACCAACGATCTTGTTGACAACCCCTCTATGCTATAACAAAATGCTACTAACAATCTTGTTAACACCTCTCCATCATATAATACAATGATACCAACAATCTTGGTGATACCCCTCTATGCTAGAACACAATCGTAACATCAATCTTCTAGACACCCCTCCATGCTAGATCACAATCCTTCACAATGCTACCAACAATCTTGTTGATACCCCTCCATGCTATAACACAATGCTACCAACAGTCTTGTTGACACCCCTCAATGCTAGAACACAATCCTACCAACAGTCTTGTTGACACCCCTCAATGCTAGAACACAATCCTACCAACAGTCTTGTTGACACCCATCTATGCTATAACACAATCCTACCAACAGTCTTGTTGACACCCCTCAATGCTAGAACACAATCCTACCAACAGTCTTGTTGACACCCATCTATGCTATAACACAATGCTATCAACAATCTTGTTGACATCCCTCCATGCTATAACATAATGCTATCAACAATCTTATGATATATGATATATGATATATGATATATATATATATATATATATATATATATATATATATATATATATATATATATATATATCATATGACAGTTATACAAGGACAATTCTTGTTAGGAAAATAATCTGCCTTCTAATGTGGGTTGTTTGATCAGTAATAAAGAAATCGACTGCTAGTCCAATATGTTTATAGAAGACAGAATTAACAATTGCAATTGTATGTGTGTATACCTGTGTTAATATTTGTGGGTGAGTACTGACATCTTCAGGTGCGAGGTCACATCGCATAGGAGAGAGGAATCAGAGCGGCGAAATAGTAACAGATTTTTGCATAGAAAACAGTCTTGTCATCGCAAATATTTTTTTTTCGTACAACACCAAGAAGGCTCTTCACGTGGACATAACCTGATGGAAACTACAAAAATCAAGTGGACCACACCATGACGCAACAGAAATGGAAGACACGCATAACATCCGCAAAAACACTACCCGGCGCTGATGGTCATACACACCATAAATTGCTCGTGGCGAATGTCAAATTAAAACCGAAAAAAGTTCTGAAAGGGCGGCATCCAATTCGTTTTGATCTAACACTCATGCCACCAGAGTTTAGCGTAGAAGTGAAAAATAAGTTTGAGATATTGATGGCAGTTTAGGAAGAAATATCACCTGATAAACTAGCCTCACAGGCAAGAAACATAATCATTACGACAGCGCAAAATATGATACCCAAGAAAGGAAATAATAAACAGGAATACATTACAGAAAAAACTTTGAGGTTAATTGTAAAAAGAAGAAAACTGAAACCAACAAGAACAGAAACCAACAACACAGTGTGCAAAAACCAAATGAAGAAAGTGAGAAATGTGATCAGAGAAGACAAGAAACAATTTGTAATCAAGACATGCAACAAAATAGAGTATCTCCAGCAAAAGGGAAGGGACAGAGAAATGTTTTAAAAGATCAGAACATTAACAACAAAATGCAAACCTTTAATGAATGTAATAAACGATAACAATGGCAACGCCTTGACAGAGAGCAAATGAATACTTAAAAGATGAGAGGATGTTTGTGAAGAGATGTACATTATACTGTCAGTATCTAGTTGATATGATGAGCTAAAAGCTTGTGACTAGTAATGTTTTGTTCCTTGTGGTCTTCTCCATGTTGAAGTAGTTATGGGTTGTTCTAGTCATCGATTAATTTAGGTCAGTGAACGGCCAGCTGCTCTCCGCCTGGTAAGTTCGACACACGATTGTTTTCACTCCTTATGGTATAGCAGATTTGTTATCACAGTATGCATTTTCTATTACAGTGCGCAGAGTAGCTGGTGCCGCACCACATGGTGGTGTACTGATGAATGGCAGGTTGTAAGTGGTCAAGACCCCTTGGTAGCAAAGGGACTATCAGGAAGCGCAAATACCTCATTGTGGTGTGGAGATAATGGTACAACAGAGATTGGCCATGGGGTTCTGGTTGACACTCTACTGTTCAGAGGAAAGGCACGATGGACATATAATAAGACCTATAGTGATATTATCAGTACTGGAACACTTTGCTGGCTAAAGAAGATACGGGTGGACGGCCTAAGGGAGCCCACTGTAGAAACCTTGGAAAATCCTAATGATCCACTTGAGTGTTTTCAGGCTTTCACATCATAGTGTGGGTTCTGGGATTCCATTGTGGTGAAAACAGGAAAAGACCCACTGCCTCCACAACAAACATGTCGTAAGAGTCGACTAATTGGGGGGTTTATTTCAAAGTGGAAGTGCATCTGCCTGAGAGGCAAGGAACAAACAGTCTACATACAAATAAGCAGATCTGTAAAACGGATGTACATGTAATACTCAAAGTCTAGAACAAGTCTAAAGTCAAGAGGTGGGTGAACAACCAGAACTTCACGCCGGAGTTTACAGCCGGTGAACAAGAAGAGAAAGAAACCTGTCACTTTTATATCTACAAGTAAATGTATACCGCTATACGTATACGGTACTTTCGGTGTAAAATGTTTTAGGTCTTTACATATTCAAAGCCTCAACACACGAGTTGCAATGACCAATTTCCTTATTCATTCTCCTTCTTTTCCGGGAAAGTCCATAAATCGCTATGTAGCAGATCGTGCTGTCAGCTTTGGGGTCTTATTCTGATGGAAAATAATAGACCCACAGCATCACTAACAAGCAAGTTGTCAAAGGCGATTAATAAGTTGTTGTTTTTTCCCCACAAAGTATATTTCTGAGAGGCCAGAAGCCAGCAGTTTGTACGTCAGTAAGCCAGATACTCAAACAGAAGTGCACGCAATTTTTTTAGTTCTGGAACATTCCTCAAGTCCAGAAGTGGTCGAACAACTGAAACTTTTCTCTGTAGTTTACAGCCGGTGAACGCGAAGAAGTGGAGGAAAAGAGTTATGATGCGGAGTCTGAACTGCAGCATTCTGGTCAGAAACATTGTGTGTGTGTGTGTGTGTGTGTGTGTGTGTGTGTGTGTGTGTGCCTCTGTTGTGGATTTAACCGGGATCCCTGGCTTAGCAGGAAAACACGCTAACAACTATGCCACCTGACTTAATGTCTAATGCAGATATGGTTGCGTGGAATACCCTGCGGTCATTGAAGAAACGGAAGAAATAAATGCACCGTTATTCTGAATATTTTTGCAAGCAACAAAAACATATGAAATTAATCCTCATAACGACCTTAATTATGAGACAAGCCAATCAATGCACTTAAGAAATTAACACAGATAAGATCCAGAAATATCTTCTTCAGCAGTCCAGCATACACATTCACGTAATTAAAATTTAGACAGGATCAAATTATTTTATTTCAGGCATGCGGTTTTAGGTTTTTCTCTTTCTATACCTTTAAGTGACGGGCTGCCCTATATGTACTCTTTCACCCTCTATAGTTTGAGCTTCACAAATCCCCTAAACTTCTTTCAATTCTAATACACGGTTATATTAGGGAACCTGTCTTTACGATGCAAGTATGCATCTTGTCATCCTTTTGTAGGACGCAGTTTTTCGTTATTTGAAGCCCTACTCTGGGTCTTGCCAGGGGCCGCAATATAGCTCGGCCAAAAATATGGTCTTATCGCTAACGCAGTTTCTGGGACCTCTCCACGATGATCCTCATCCACATGGTGGCACTTTGTGTCATCGGGTGTTTATCGCTTGTGCGATGTTGTGGTGGGGTAAAAGAAGATAGATAGATAGATAGATAGATAGATAGATAGATAGATAGATAGATAGATAGATAGATAGATAGATAGATAGATAGATAGATAGATAGATAGATAGATAGATAGATAGATAGATAGATAGATAGATAGATAGATAGATAGATAGATAGATAGATAGATAGATAGATAGATAGATAGATAGATAGATAGATAGATAGATAGATAGATAGATAGATAGATAGATAGATAGATAGATAGATAGATAGATAGATAGATAGATAGATAGATAGATAGATAGATAGATAGATAGATAGATAGATAGATAGATAGATAGATAGATAGATAGATAGATAGATAGATAGATAGATAGATAGATAGATAGATAGATAGATAGATAGATAGATAGATAGATAGATAGATAGATAGATAGATAGATAGATAGATAGATAGATAGATAGATAGATAGATAGATAGATAGATAGATAGATAGATAGATAGATAGATAGATAGATAGATAGATAGATAGATAGATAGATAGATAGATAGATAGATAGATAGATAGATAGATAGATAGATAGATAGATAGATAGATAGATAGATAGATAGATAGATAGATAGATAGATAGATAGATAGATAGATAGATAGATAGATAGATAGATAGATAGATAGATAGATAGATAGATAGATAGATAGATAGATAGATAGATAGATAGATAGATAGATAGATAGATAGATAGATAGATAGATAGATAGATAGATAGATAGATAGATAGACGATGCAAGTTGCAGTCCAACGTGGGTGGGTTGCGGGAGAAGCAGCTGGCCGAATGGTTAACTAAGCTGGGCTCTCAAGAAAAATGTTGAATCTTGAATTTTGAATTAGGAATCGACATTACACCACTCCTTCCCCACATCCAGCAGCAAGCGTAGAGTTAAAATTCCGATGGAACCAGTATCTGTTTGATTGTATATCCGTCTCGCCTTTCCCCTGCGTGTCGAGCGTCAGCCAGATCTCCTTGTAGCTCCTCGTAGTGCTCTTCTCCTAAGACCGTACTGATGTATCTGTTCCTCGGCACTGTTCACTCACTCCCAAAAGGCTCTCACAACATCTAGCTTGTCATACATCAGCTCTCTAGAAGGTGACCCAGGTTCAAATCCTAACTGCGGTCATGGATTTTTTTTTTTTTAGTTGACTTAAAAATAATCTTAAAAAGCTTAGCTACCAACTTATCTATGGGATTTAAAATTCCATATGAAGTTAGAAAGATGGGGAGGACATGGGGAGAGCTCCATGTAATGGCGAAGGATAGAACGACTTGGCGTGAGTTGGTTGAAGGCCTATGCTCCATTGGTGGATAGAAAGAAGAAGAAGACACATCACTTCTGCACTTTGACCGTTCAGAGTTTAATTTACTGTGTGTCCCACTATAATGTTAATCTTATTTCGGAATCGCACATGCCAACATCTTGTAGACGGCAAGCCTCTCTAGCAGGCGACTAAGCCATGTGTTATGAAAACTGGTTATAAAGGAATTCAATACCACCCCTTGTATTTACCGTACATGCGTAAAGCTTTCGATTTGTATGATGTCTAGTGTTTCTTTCTATCTTTCTACGTCATTTTATCAGTGCCGATTAATACAGTGTCTGTTTATTTATTACATATATATATATATATATATATATATATATATATATATATGTGTGTGTGTGTGTGTGTGTGTGTGTGTGTGTGTGTGTGTGCCCGAGAGGTTGAGCCGTTCACCTCATACTCTGAACAACGTGTGTTCGTTTCATCGACAGCTTTGTTCTGTTTGAGATTTCATGTTTGTTCATGGAGATCGTCGCTTCCAGCTGTTAAGTTCGTGCTTCTTGCCAGGCTTTGGTAAGTGTCTATCCAGTTTGCTGAGAGAGAGAGAGAGAGAGAGAGAGAGAGAGAGAGAGAGAGAGAGAGAAAGAGAGAGAGAGAGAGAGAGATCAAGCTCTAAAGAATTAAACTAGGTTCAATTTTTTTTTAATCTCTAACTCGACACAGTAACTACTTTTCTCGAATATCCACCAGATACAGATAATAACCACCCAGAGAGGGCTAGAAACCCAATACAAGTCTTTTTGTGACAGCACGATTCCTGACAGAGAAGATATGGTTGCATTTATGCTGGTCCCCAAGGGAGTAAAATAGCAAGAGACCTGGTCGTAGACAAATAATTTAGCGGTAATAACCTGTCCGCCTTAGTGATCGGCTGGAGACAATAACAGACACTTTCACTTTGGACGCCAGACTTTTACTAACAGCCATCCTCATGACGAGACTTCGGGGGGCCGGCTGGGTCTACTGATTCTCGGTAACTTCAACTTTGTTTTAACTTTAGCGAACGACCTGGTCTTGACATTATTCCAAAATGGGTTTGTATTATTACACTACACTAGTATGCAGACTAATCGTGGGAATAAAATTTCGCATCAAATACACCGAGAAGCATCTTGGAAATAAAAAATGTAGGGAGACAGCTCGAGAAAATTGACGGTAGCATTGTGATATTTCGTAGAGGGGTGTCAAAAAGATTGTTGGTAGAATTGTGTTATAGCATGAAGGGGTGTCAACAAGATTGTTGGTAGCATTGTGTTATAGCGTAGATGGGTGTCAACAAGATTGTTTGTAGCATTGTGTTATAGCGTAGATGGGTGTCAACAAGATTGTTGGTAGCATTGTGTTATAGTACGGATGGGTGTCAACAAGATTGTTGGTAGCATTGTGTTATAGCGTAGATGGGTGTCAACAAGATTGTTGGTAGCATTGTGTTCTAGCATGGAGAGGTGTCAACAAGATTGTTGGTAGGATTGTGTTCTAGCATAGAGGGGTGTCAACAAGATTGTTGGTAGGATTGTGTTCTAGCATAGAGGGGTGTCAACAAGATTGTTAGTAGCATTGTTTTATAGCATGAAGGGGTGTCACCATGACTGTTGTTAAGATTGTAGTATAGCATGAAGTGATGTCAACAAGATCGTTGGTAGTATTGTGTTATAGCATGTAGAGATGTCAACAAGGTGTTTAATAGCATTGTGTTATATAATTGACAGGCGTTAACACATGAGATGATAAATTATGTTGGAGATTGCAGTCTTTGCAGAGGCATTATCTTCGACGCCAATCGACAAGGCACTTGATGATGATCACGACAATCTTGGTGGAATGCAGCTTCATCAGTTACCAACACAGGCGCTCTATCGAACAAGGGTTGATACGAGAGAAAGAAGGCACTTAGGAAACACCAGGTGGCTTGGCAACATCGAAGTTAATGTACGTTAACGCCGAATGACTTTGGCCGTGTCTCACTAATCGTGCTCGGGACGACACCTTCCAAACAATTATCTCCCTAAATCCCCTTCATCCTCCTAATTATATCTCTGTCTCATGCACATGGTCGGCGTCTGTGGATTAAGCGTTGCGAATGCGCTTTGTAATGCCCGGGTGCCGGGTATGATCCCAGCTGGGGGCCTTGCGCCTTGCATTAGTTTCGACAGTGGTATCGAGAAGCCGACCGTCCAGTGGCAATGGCAAACTACCAGACGTAAACTTGCCTAGATAAACCACAACAGCCCCACAAAAAATGCTGGGGTTGGTTCTGCAACGTCATATAAAGGATACGCAACTAACTTAACTCATGCACATGCACGCAAACAGTCATCATATCGTCTGCTTCTGACAGAAAATGTACACACTGAATTGTTGAAGGTCCGACAACATGTCTGTTTTACGTGTTTCCATTTCATACACTTTTTAAGACGGTGCTTAGGCGTTTTTATTTCGGATATTCAGAGTAAGAATTTTAGAGGTGGTCGGTTACCAAGTTCCTATTTCCCCAACATTCACTCTTTTTTTTTTTTTTTCTTATAGATGTATCATTATAAGAGCATCGAGGATCTGTTGGGATCAGTGATATTTCATGCAGGGATTATTTCATGACCAGGCATCTCGTCTTTCTTGATGGCTGTCTCAAGGACAATATTGATAATAAAATGAATGATTTAAATTGATTTAAAATGCATACGTGAATCGCAACATTCACCAGTCATCTTCTGTTTCTTGATTTCTGTCTCAATGATTTCAAAACGATTGATAAAAATGAATTTCAAGTGCAAATTTAAATAGTAAAATGTCTTGGATATATTCATATACGTTGTGGGTAATGTAACAGAACGATACAGTTGGGATAGATGGGTGGAAAAGCGTTGTAGTGTTGACTGCATACCGTGTTGACTCTTGATGAGCACAGAAATGCCCAGTCTGATGTTGTATGTTGGTGGTTACAATGTTGTACTGGTACTCTTGATGAGCACACATGTGCCCAGTCTGACGTTGTATGTTGGTGATTACAATGTTGTGTTGGTACTCTTGATGAGCATACATATGATTAGTCATTCTGGTATAGATTGGTTATAGACAGTGTTGGCATTCGTCATACACATTTAGATGTCAACTCTCTCTCTCTCCCTCTCTTTCTCTTTGTTTCTCTTTTTCTCCCTCTCTCCTTCTCGCTCTCATTGTCTCTCTCTTTGTCTCTCTCTTTTTTTCTCTTTCTCTTTGACTTTCTCGTTGTCTCTCTGTGTGTCTCTCTCTTCGTTTCTCTCTCTTTGTCTCTCTCTCTCTCTTTGTATCTTTGTCTATCTCTGTGTCTCTCTCCTGTTTGTCTCCCCCTTTGTTTCTTACTGTTTGCCTCTTTCTCTTTGTCTCTGTCTTTTCTCTCTTGTTTGCCTCTCTGTCTCTCTCTCTTCGTCTCTCTCTCTCTTTCTCTTTACCTGACTCTCTCTTTATCTCTTTCTTTGTGTTCTTGTCTCTCTCTGTGACTCTCTCTTCTTTGTATCTCCCTTTATCTCCCTCTTTAACTCTCTTTGTCTCTCAATCTTTGTCTCACTCTCTTTTTGTCTCTCTTTGTCTCTGTCTCTTTGACTCTTTCTCTCTCTCTCTCTATCTCTCTCTCTATCTCTCTCTCGCTCGCTCGCTCGCTCACTCGCTCGGCACAACGTTGACTGTTTGCAGTGTTAATACTCTTGATAAACAGGTAGATGCCCGTCTCCCATAGTACCTGTTGACTGAAGTATGTAATATATTTGTGTATGCTCTGTTTCCGATGACACTCTCTTCATAGCAAGAAGTCAAATAAAAAAAAAATTACAAGCTTGGATCGTAGTATGTGCGAGCAACAACTATCGTTGAAAAATCTAAAGGACATTGTCCTTTTCTTTTCGAGACTGTATGAGGTACACAGTTGCTTGGGAAGAAGTCCGTGAAATGTAAGTCGAAAGAAACATGGAGAACAAGAAGAATAAAATGAAACGTAAAAAAAAAAACACATTCATTAATCGTTACCTCTGCCTAAAAAGGCTATTTAATTATTTTACAGATTTTCTAATCTGAACTAACGTGGGGCTTTGGGAGAGAACAAAAACAGTTCAAGTAAATAAAGAGGTGAAGAAAAGACGCTGGCGTCGAAAAAGACACCCTGTGAAAATATGAGATAGCGATAATCTCCTTGCACTTGACTCACGCTAGCGTAGATATAAAGATAGTCCAAAAAGCTAATGAGAAAAGACTAGAGTGTAAGGTTAAAATAATGGATAGAATGCACCATGAGCCGCATAATATACCAAAAGATGGGACGATTGGCGTGAGCTGGTTGTGTGCATCAGTTAAACTGTGTGATAAGATGAAAAACCGAGTTAGGAAGAAAGAAAAAAAGAAGGAAAGAAAGAAAGAAAGAAAAAAGAAAG